>JAFNJT010000039.1:0-84030 GCA_019649525.1 Hanseniaspora lindneri
TGATTACCTAAGGTAGCGGTGTGAAGGTGTCCGGGTAGATTAAGGCACGTGCCTCCTACCTCTATTTCTGTCACATTCCAGCCAGCCCAAAAAAAAAAAAAAAAAAAAAAAATTTGCTGCCTTCCCCCAATGTGCTGGACTATTTTGTTCTGTTCACTTCTGCTCTGTTTTGGTCCATTTTGGCGCAGACTATTCTGGCCTGGTATTCCTCCTTCGGTCTGCCTATTTTTTTTCTCCTCTGTTTGGCTGAAGCGTGTTTCAGTCTAGAGAATCTGGTTGGTTTCACCCAAAGTTATACAACAATTACACAACACTTCTCAACAGGCCAGAAATACTTTACAAAAGCGATCAAAAAGCAATCAAAAGGCGATCAAAAACCGATCAAAAACCAATCAAAAAGCGATCAAAAACCAATCAAAAACCAAAACAAACACTTTAAGCAACCAAAAACCAAATCAAACACTTTAACCAATCAGCTTCAACAATGTCACGCAACCAGACCAAAAACGGCACGCCACCACACGCCTCAGACATGATGCTCTCCGACTCCACCACTTCCTCAGACGGGAACGACAGCAGCCAGGACGAGAGATGGATATCCAACTTTCTCAACAGACCAGGAAACCAGATCTTTGTGGAGATAGATGAGCAGTATTTGACCGACAGGTTCAACCTCGTCGGCCTAAACAAGTATTTTGACGAGAAAATGAGCACAATGCTGAGATACATGACAGACGATGATAGTTTTCTGATGAACGAGTTCACTGAAATGGGTGGCGCGGAGATAGACAGGCTGGAGAGAAACTGCAGCAAGTTCTACGGCATGATCCATGCCAGATACATTCTCACCTACCAGGGCCAGTACGACATGATGACTCTATACAGAGAGTTTGTGTTTGGAAAGTGTCCGAGAACAGCATGTGAGAGCCATCCTCTCCTGCCTGTAGGACTGTACGATGTTCCCGATAAGGACACTTTCAAGCTCTACTGTCCAATGTGTGAGGATGTCTACCTGCCAAAGTACATCACACAGAGCTGCTATGACTATGAAGCAGGAAATGGCTCAAAACTGAACGACTACAAGAGATACCAGGACCGTTTTGGGTACATAGTGGAGGATCATCTGGCCCACAGAGACAGCGAGCTGAAGGAGGGCTTCAATCTCGACAGTGAGGGCGACGATTTGAACATCATCAACCAGGTCTACAAATTCAACACTGAAATCGATGGCTGCTACTTTGGAACAACTTTCCCCCACTTCTTTCTTCTCCAGTACCCACGAATCGTCACAGACAAGCGGAAACCTAGACAGCGGTATGTTCCACGAGTGTACGATATTGATCTGAATTACAACAGCAAGGTTTTGAGGTACCAGGAGCTGCAGAGATTGCACGTGGAGGAGCAGGCTGATCCAAAGGTGGTCAGCAGCGAGCGCATTTTCAACAGCAAAGCCTATCTGAACGATCTGTTTATGTAGTTTAGGGCTATGTATTTGGTGGAGAGTTGTTCAGACGGGCAAGTAAAAGCAGCGGTTGTAGCAGTGCAATTTTGTGCTAAGAACTCGCAGCCCGTTTAGTTTAAACTGCGAATACATGAAGAAAACGGTGAGTCAATAAACAAAACTTTCAGTCAAGAAATGAAACGCTGCGTCAATAAACAAAACTTTCAGTCAATAAATAAACAAAACTTTCAGTCAATAAATAAACAAAACTTTCAGTCAATAAATAGCAGTCTGCATGAATGAAGAAAACTTCGAATGTATAAACAAAACGCTGAGTCAATAAACAAAACCTTCTTTTTATTTTCTAACAAAACTTGTTTTTATTTTATTAAATCCTCTGCCTGACAATCAACTTACCCCGCCACACGTCCACACCAAATCCCAGCTCACCACATGCTCCTGCATAACTACTGATAACCACAGCGCAACTCGCAGAGAAAAATGCGGTAGCGGTGCAGCGCTTTATTCAGTCTCCATCGGACTTAACAGAACAGATCAGCATGCACTGCTGCTCCAGGGCGTTGAAAACTGGCTCAGCGCCTGGTGTTACGGCCATACTGTTTGCCCAGCATGATTAAACGGTCACGTTTGTTGTACCACAGTGGCAGTTTTTAGCTCATAGTGTCCCGTTTCAAGGCTTCTTGCCTGCACTGGAGCACTCGGGTGAGTCACGTGCTGCAGCCTGAAAACTTTCTGTCAACTGCAGCTCATCTGTTTTTTTTTTTTTGACCAAATAAAACCAGTTCTTGCTAAAAATATCTCCCAATATATACTATCATACAGTATCATCACCACTGTTGTTTTCGCAACACCTCTGCAGACACTGTTACCAGGTGCCAACTGTGTTTTCTTTGCTGGCCAGTGCGTGTCACGTGATGTGCACTCCGCAACCCTCTCTTCAATCTGCATAAAAAAATACGTTAAAAAAAAAAAAAAAATCCCTCTGGAAAATACTCCCACAGTAAAACTAGGAGGGATTATTACATAAAGGGAAAATAACAACTTCGTGGGTCAAAGGAATAACCCATATATAACACATCCTCTATGATTTTTCTGCCCATTTTTTTGTTTTAGGATCGGTTGTTGATGTTGTGTTTATAAATAAGTGATTTTTTTTTATTCATCAAAAAGAGGAGCCAGCTGTTGAATCCCTATAGTTAACAGTATAAATATACATATAAATAGAGTACTCCTCTGACATAGCTGATTAGAAAACTGTGTTAGATTATTCCTGACTCTGGTATACCTATAGACACCCAACCTCCGCACAGTTTCTCTTCTTGGTAACTGAAAAAACTTGCAAAAACATATATTTATATCAACAGCAAACAGAAAACATATATTTGTATCAACAGCAGAAAAAAACATATATTTGTATCAACAGCAGAAAAAAACATATATTTGTATCAACAGCAGACAGACAAAAACACACCGGGTAGTAGCAACAACCAGCAATAAGAGCAACTACTAGCCCCACTGACTTCACCAAACAGCAGCAACAAAAAGCACTATGGACCCCAGCAGCAGCAACATGACTGAAGTAAGCAGCAAGCCATACAGCCTAAAATCCGCAGTTTCTGCATCCGGATCCGTCAATCCCAGCTCAACAAACCCAAGCATTCATAAAAGACAGCCTTCACACAGCAGCACATGCCCCACACTGCCAGTCATCAACATCAAAAACAAGGATTTCATCAATGCGCCGGAAGAGTATAATATCAGAGCCCGGAACGAGATTAAAGAAAAGCTGTTTAGCAATAACGCCGAAGTCGATAAAGCCAACTTGTTCAAGCCCCATGCGTCTGAGCAGATGCGACATTCTTCTTCCTCACAGAAGTCCTCAACTTCCAGCACAATTCGAGGGGTTAATTTTTTGCAGACATCCAACAACAGCTACATCTCCCACCGGCTGAGTGAAATAAGCTCACTGAACAGTTATGGCAGTTCTCTGGGCAGCGGAACCACGCAATCCAGCAACGGAAATCACTATTTTATCCAGGCAAACAAGAAAAACACCTCCGAGCTTTACTCCGGCGACACAAACCAGCTGTCAATTTATCTGAAGGACGCTCTTCCCAACAACTTCAACGACTACTATTTTCCTGAGAATCTAATTGACAAGAACCAGCTGCTTCCAAATGGAAGACCTAAGTTTTCCCACAGACCTGGGCTTGTGGACTGGAATTTGAACGACTTAAGATCTCTTCTTATCGTTGATCATCTCAGAAACGAGTGGTACGGAAAGGTTCCAAGCATCTTTCCTGAAGAAATTGTAACGACAAATGCAAAAAACGGAATGAGAACGAAGCAAAATATAATTTTCAGCATTGTTGTTTTGCCTTTGAACAGCGACGACAACACCATTATCAGCACACTGGCGAATTCTGAGATCTATGTTGAGCATAATTTAGATCCTCATTTTAAAATGATGACTGCGCAGTATATCGTTCAAAATGCCAGAAAAAAATACCTTCAGCTCCACGGCCCCAGCAGCATACACTTCAATATGCTTTTAAGCAAGCCAGAATGGAGAAACATCATTGACAATTATCTGCTCAATATTGGTGTGGAGGCGCAGTGCAGACTGGAGTTTAAGATAAAGTGCAAAGAATACAAGAAGTGGAAGCAAGAGCAACAACTGCAGACGCTCTCTGGTTCTGAAGCAAGCAATCCTGTGACTATAACTAAAGAAGAAAAGGCTCTGTTATGGCAGCAAATCCAAAAAGACGTGTACAGCAGAGTTGGCTTGGATTGGCAGCCAGACACATTTTAGTTTCTGTTAGTGGAACCACTGTAAATATTCATACAAATAATAAAACTTATATTCTCAATGTTGAATTGTTCTCTCAACTCGTGTTATCAGTTTGTAGTGAAATTAAACTGAATTGTTTGCAGCAGCGACTGGGTGAAAATTGACTGTTTGTCACGTGATTTTTGTTGTTTCAAAAAAAATTGCAAACAGCTGGTGTCACGTGATTTGTTTCTGTGGCAAAAAAATTGTAACCACTAGGTGTCACGTGATTTGTTGCTGTGGCAAAAAAATTTTCTTTCCATTTCTTTTTTCTTTTTCATTCTTTGAAGAATAATAAAATAACTTCAACAGCATCATAATCATATATTAACATACAAAACTACCTCCTCTTTAAAACCCATAATATTCAAAAGCACCAGCTGCATTGTACTGTCTATAAACAAAATCAGCAATGTCTACTGAGAAAAACGATACTTCTGCTGTTGCTGAAGCTTCAGCCGCAAAGGATCCAAGCAAGCTTTTATCAGACTTGAATATTGAAGAACCAAAGAACAACCAGGAAGAATCTTCCTTAATACAGCCAGAATATGAGGTTCAGATCAAATTGGCCGATCAGCAAGCCGATCCAAACTCACCTCTTTACTCAGCTCACTCCTTTGAAGACTTGAACTTGAAAGAGGAACTTTTGAAAGGTTTACTTGCAATGAAATTCTTAAAACCATCTAAAGTCCAAGAGAAAGCATTGCCACTGTTATTGAAGAACCCACCAACCAACATGATTGCCCAATCTCAATCAGGAACTGGTAAGACCGCTGCTTTTGCGCTTGCCATGTTATCCAGAGTTGATGAATCCTTGGTTAACGTTCCCCAATGTATTTGTTTGTCACCAACAAGAGAGTTAGCCAGACAAACACTAGAGGTCATTGAAGAGATGGGTAAGTACACTTCAGTCTCATATGGTTTAATCGTTCCAGAAGCGTTCCCAAAGAGCACAAAGATTGAAAAACAAATCATTGTTGGTACGCCAGGTACAGTTTATGAATTGATTAAGAGAAGGCTGCTAGATGTTAAGAAAATTAAGTGCTATGTTTTGGATGAAGCGGAATCTATGTTGCAATTAACAGGTTTGGGTGATCAGTGTATGAGAATCAAAAAGTGTTTGCCATCTAATTGTCAATTGATTTTGTTTTCTGCCACTTTTGATGATAACACCAGAGCTTACTGTAAAAAAGTTGTTCCAAATAGTAATAGCTTGGAGTTGAAGAGAAACGAAGTGAACATCCAGGCAATAAAGCAGTGCTACATGGATTGTAAGAATAATGCGCACAAGGCTGAAATGTTGTCAGAGATCTATGGTATTTTGACTATTGCCTCATCTATCATTTTTGTAGCTACAAAACAAACTGCCAATGAGTTGTTCATGAAAATGAAGAAGGATGGCCATAAAGTCTCCATCTTGCATGCAGACTTGGACAATAAGGATAGAGATATTTTGATGGATGATTTCAGACAGGGTAAATCCAAGGTTTTGATTACCACTAACGTTTTGGCTAGAGGTATTGATATTCCTAGTGTGTCTCTTGTTGTGAATTATGATTTACCAACTATGCCAAATCCTAATAATCCTAAGAACACAAAGGTGCTAGTTGCTGATCCATCCACATACGTTCATAGAATCGGAAGAACAGGACGGTTTGGTAGACCTGGTGTTGCTGTTTCATTTGTCTCAGACGATGCTTCTAGAAAAACTTTGAGTGATATACAGTCGTATTTCCCTGACGTTGTTATTAAACAGCTACCAACTGATGATATTGATGAGTTGGAGGATCTAGTAAAATCAATGTTCAAGTAGATGTTTGTATGCTAAGCATACTGTGGATGTAATAAAAAGGGCTAGAATTTTATATATAAATAAAGTAACAACTGCTGTAGGCAGTTTTGGTTTTGGTCTTCACAGAAACCTTATTTTATTTTATTTTTTTGAGGTGCATTGTCTGTTTAAATCCGAAAAATTGGTTTTAAAAATAGCAACCAATTTACGTCTCTTTTAATACCACTGTTGACATATTCAGATTTTATTTTTTGTTTATAGTGGTTATATTTATATATTATTTATATATTATTCATAATTAATATATGTTAGATTTGTTTCAATCACGAATCAAACTACGCTGCTCTCCTTTCATTTTTGCATACACCTATTTTTTATCACCTTGATTTCTCGGAGTTAACGGCCGCCTGTTGATTACTTTTTTATGCTCATCCACCCCTATTAATATATCACGATGAGAAACGCAACCAATTCTTCAAAACAACAACTTATAAATAAATAAATACATAGATATATCAGAACCATACACTTTATTAACAAAGTATACTTTAAATTTTTTTACAAATGGATTCTACTAAAATCATCAACGTTATCTTGGCCCTATTCCTTCCTCCATTAGCTGTTTTTATGATCAGAGACTGTACCAGAGACTTCTATATTAATTTGGCCTTGACTATCTTTTTCTTCTTCCCAGGTATGTTGCATGCTCTTTACTTGGTTTTGCAAGAATAAGTTCCACGTCAAAATCAGGCAAAAACTTAACTTTTTACCGCATTTACTTTGTGAATACGTTATAGTATATGATTAGCCGAAAGAAATTGAAAAAGCAGCCAAAATAGCAAGTATGGCATCAATAGCTGGAAAAAGAAAATTAAATTACATCTGCTAAGACAACAGTTAAAGTTTCAGTTGCAGTTTTTTCTGTTTCCTGTACCTACCAAACGACAAACCCCGTTTAGAAAACTGGAAGGTCTGGATCTATAATTGATTTTTATGTATGCTTTTATTTATGCTTATATATTTGAAGTTGCATTCTTGTCTCATTGGCAGATGCAATTTATGGCTTTAAATCCATGCAATTTTTTGCTGTGAACATGTTGCAAATGGTATAGGTTGGTAAGGATGTAAGCTGTACATCCTCTCTGTGCACTGAACGTTAATGTTTTATCTTATCTATATGTATTAATATAATCTCTCCACCTTAGAGAAAATTTTTGATTACCATTTTTTTCTATATACTTGTTCCATTCAAAATTGTATAATCATACAATTTAATAAAAAAAGATATACTTTGAATCCATCCAAGTAACATTTATTTCTGTGTGTGTGGCCTGCTCTTTTTAGAGTTCCTATTACTCCGCAATAACAGCATCAAGTTTTAATTCTCATAGATTTATTTCATTTTATATAAGTGTTTATATACAAGTTCCAGTTCCTTTCAAATTTTCTTACAATTGAGGAACTAATAATTCGGCAGTGCCACTCTTGATTGCAACAACCCCCAAAGCAAATAAGGTAGCATGGGTAGCAAGAGTTCCAATAGGAGATTCTTTGATCAAGGTAAAGTACTCGGTAGCTTTAGAAATTAAAGATTTATTTTCTTGAGAAGATTCTGCACCAATAGCTTCAAAATTCATTTTATATAATCAGTCTGACGGGTTATTCTTGGTCCTGTTTTTATAAAAAACAAGCTCAACATTGAATATGTGAAGTAGAAAATTTTTCATGGATTATACTTTTGGTAGTTTTTTTTTTTTTTCCACAGCATGGGATATGTCACGTGCTTTTATTGCCAGCAACAGCAATAAACAGATTTAAAATTAATCATCTGAACAAAGCACAGTCTTGTAAATGGCACAGCAAGCTTTGTATATTTGAATTGTCCTGGTTTTATAAAAATATGTTTAAAATTTATTGTCTTTTTTTATTTTTTGTTGTTTTTCATCTTTTTCTTTGCTCAAATCAGTCTAGAAAAACTAGTTTACAAACAGCAATATTACATTCGTGTTAACATAATCCTGTTTGGAAAAGAAGGTAAACAGGGTTAAAAGCCAATAAAAAGGTTTCAATATGAAAATTTTCAATCAATATTTCTTAAAAGCCTTGCGGTTCTAGCATATATTATACAACCAGATTTGCTACTTTGAATCTTCTTTCATGTGAAGCAGTTTGTAGCACGTGACTTTTGGTGATTGTATTCTATGCTGCTAACGCTATATGATGGTAATGTAACTGGTGGAAGATGTGTTATCAAAAAAGCAGCAAAAGATGATCTTTGATGCTTTCTGCTATAATCGCAACAAAAATAGCATTGAAAAAAGTTGATTTGGCTCTAAAATTCCAAGTTGCAGTCATATCTTCTTTAACAATAAATGATATATTCTAAGTAAACGCTTCTCAATTCTTTTAGCTTTAGTTTCTTGAGCAAAGTCTAAAATTTATGGCATCTCAAAGTGCGTACATTGCAATTTGAAAAATATTCCATTCGTAATAGGTTGCGTAACTGTTATTCACCCCACATACCTTAGTATATCTGCATATTTCAGTATGTATGTGTCAAAGTGATATTTGGCAGAACAAATAGCTACCTGTTTCTTGTAAACGCTGTTAGCATTGCATTCCTTTTTCTGTGTAAAAATTTTAAAATACTTTCTCTGAGTAAACGTCATTTTTGTCTGCCACAAAAGAACAATACGTCTATTTTGTACTTGTTAAGTGAAAATGAGGTTAAAGCTTATCATTTGATTTATATTAACTTTCTGAAAATCACATCTGCTTCAGAAATGACCTTATGTATTTAAAAGCGCTACCACCTAACACATATATGGATTGAAAATTGAAAATCATAGTATTTATTGTTTCTAAAAAGTAGCAACATAATTCACTTGTGTTTTGATGAGTTTTCAAAAAGTAGCAAGCACATTAACCAAGAGTCTCATTTTGCCACTTTTGTATATCCACATTGCCAATCTCAACCAGTCAAAAAAATATTTCTTGATTATTAGCTCTAAAAATAC
Organism: Hanseniaspora lindneri; assembly: GCA_019649525.1. Classification (NCBI taxonomy): domain Eukaryota; kingdom Fungi; phylum Ascomycota; class Saccharomycetes; order Saccharomycodales; family Saccharomycodaceae; genus Hanseniaspora; species Hanseniaspora lindneri. The sequence continues at coordinate 9,102 of JAFNJT010000039.1, forward strand.
CTCTGAAAGCAAAAATTAGCTGAGTCAATGAACTACACAACACCTAAAATATATAGTGCTCTTTTAACAAATTTATGCTGGAAAAGAAAATTCAAAAAATTAGATTGCAACAACATTTAACATGCTTTCATAGCTTAGTTGGTAGAGCGTCGCACTAGTAATGCGGAGGTCATCAGTTCGACTCTGGTTGAAAGCAAAATTTGTTGTTTAATTTTTTTTTGAATTTGGGTTATGCTCATTTCAATTTTTAATTGTCGTATAATAAAAAGCTTAAATAGTCTATATATAATAAGATTACCTCTGAATTACAGATGTTTATATCACTCTACTTTTGTTTTTTTTATTCCAAGTTTTTTCTTTCCTACTCTAAAAATATACACTACAAAGTCTAAAAAATACACCATACAAAAAAGAAAGAGTATTATTTTGGCTATGGTAGTCATGATCGTGGAGTATACATTGAGAGTTTGATTGATGTATTTGGTTATATTAAAACGGCTTATGACAGTTGAAGATAAATTTTCTGAATCCATAGTATATGGTATGTCAAAATATGTATGTGAAAGGTTTGGTTTTTGATGATTTTCCAACTGATTTTTCACTTGTTATCGAAATTTGAGTTTAATTTTTTTTTTTTTCTGCAAGATTGCTATGTAAATATTTCTTTAAAAAGTGTGCGAAGACACTCCACACAATCAACTGGCTAAACCAAAATACAAAGAAGATTATTTACTTTAAAAATAAAGTTTATTTACCTTAAATATAAAGAATATTATTAACTTTGAAATATAAAGAAAATTATTTACTTTGAAGTATAAAGAAGATTATTTACTTTAAATATAAAGTTTATTTACTATAAATATAAAGAAGCTTATTTACTTAAAATAAAATAAAAACTTACTATATAAGTAATAATAATCGTAATCTGATACCAGCAGATTAGCAAATGCCAAAGTGTTCAGCAGCCACAGTTTAATTCTCGTTTTTCATGCTTAAAAGTTGTCTCTCAAACCAGCTATGCACCCACAATAGAAGCTTCTAAAGTCCAAACATGTCTAATGTGCACTCTCACTGGGATTTCCAACTTACTATAGCCGCCTGATAACACTTTAACTACAGTTAAGGAGTTGTCAACTGGATCCTTCTCTAAATCCACATGGAAAGGTAATTCAATAGGCACTCTTATTTCCACCTGGCCCCACCAACACTTTCTGGCAGGTTTTTTCCAGAACAGCAAGAGCTTTGAGTTCAGTTCTGGCTTCGGTTCAAAGTCATACAAGCACTTGTTTCCCAGCAAGGAGCCGTTGATTGAATCATCGTATCCCGGGGTTCTGCTTCTTGACTTGGAGCTGGATCTGACCGAGGAGAGCTTCGACCATCTCGATTTTCTTGATGTTGTAGGCGTCAGAATATTCTGGGTGGAGACTGTCTTGGATAGAGACTTGTTTTCGATATTTTGTTGTTCAAGAAAAGATTTGTAGTTCTTTGCGACTGCCTCCCTGTAATCCTTTGTGGATGTGTTGTAGAGTCTGATCAAATTCAAGGAGGAAATAACAGTTTTGTCAGGATCCTGTGATCTTTGGCCCCAAATGGAGCCCTTTTTCAATCCAGAAGAGATCAACATGTCCATCAAATGCTGTTCCGCGGACCCAAGCTTCGTTGTGTCCCCGCTGCTTTCAACTTTGTTTGAGCAGTAGAGCCCGTTGTAGATATCCCTGTCCTGCTGCAAATAGGACCCTACAGTGAGCTTGCAGCTTCTTTTGAACACATCCCAGATCTCGTGGTTGTTCGGATTGATCTTTATGTTCGTCTCGACAACATAGTAGTCCAAATCCTCTCTCAAAACAATGATTGCTGGGTTGTTGTTCAGCAAATTGATCTCTGTCTGCTTGGAAGAGGTGGAGTTGGAGTGGGAGTGGGAACTGAAATGGGAGAAAAAACCACCCCCAGAGCTGGTTCCGCTTCCTGAGGATCCTGAGTCGTTGTTCTTGTACTTGGGATCTCCATAGGTAGCATACAGTTTCTCAATCGAGTGGTTTTTCAGATCAGACGTCGCTTCAGAATACGTGTCCATGATGTACTCAAAGCTTGTGTGGGAGAAATTGTAGATGTAAACCTCATCCTCCTCAGTTAACGTCTGGATCACATCGCCGTTTCTGTCTGAAAAAACACCGTTGGGGAAGAGACAGAGCAAAAGAGACTCAGGCAGTGCCAACAACTGTTCTCTGGTTATGTAATAGTGGTTTTCACGGATGTTCAGGTGGATGATCAAGTTGTTTTCGTGGTCGTTTTTGAAGTACTCGTTGACATCGAAGTAGTACTTGGCTGAGTGGTCTACCTTGTAGTTTTTATGGTTTGAGTGTCCTGGATCTACATAGTCATCGTCATCCTGGGTCATTATGGCGTCTTCATCTCTTCTCTTGGATCTATTTCTGGATCTTTCTTTGCTGTTTTTACGTTTTCTGTATTCCTCCTCTGGCAAAATCAGTTTCCCGTTTTTGGTTTTGGAAAGTGTGGCTTTCCCACCTTCACTTTCCGTTTTCGTCATTGAAACCTGGGAACTTAACTTTGCGCCAATAAACCTCCCGTCGCCATTTGAAACTTGTGTCACGAGTCTGTTAGGGTTGCTCATTCTGTGAGAATCTTCAGTGGTGTTCACGCAACAGTCAGGTGGTTAAATTCAATGGTCTTGTACACGTGCACTGCAAACAGGATATGGTTATTGTTGTGTTGTTCTGTTTTGGTTGTTGTGTTTACTAAAAACGTTTTTTAAAAGAAAACTCACACCTGCGGAGATAGCAGAATATATGCCACAGTAGAATAAATATTACCCTAATTCTTGCTGAGTAGCGCCTGAATATTGTGCTGCTGCGAATTGGTTGAAGAATAAATAAGTGTGAATATGAGAGAAGTAAATACTCAAGTGAGAATGGGAGAAAAATTTTCTGCGGTAAAAAAAAAAAAAAAAAAAAACAGCAGAAAAATGGATGACAAAGGGGAGAGGTAGGTATGGGGTGTTATCTCCGACATCGGACATAATGTGAATCTATCAGCAATATTACATCATGGAACACAGCGCTTTGGTTTGATGAGTGCTGAGGAAGAAGTTGTTTTTTGAATAAAAGGTTGTTTTGGAGGGCATTTGGCGGTGTTTTTTTGGTTGAGAGGGTGTTTTTTTGGTGGTTGGTGGCGGAGTTATCGCAGAACGGAGATATTATTACAGCCAAACACTGCTGAAAACGAGTGTTTCTTTGGTTCTTTTTCTTTTATTTTTGGCAGATGATGGTTTTTGCTTGTTTGGGACACTTCCATGCACATAGTTGTCTCTTTGGTGATAAATAAGCAGCTGTGGTGCGACTGTTTTGATGGTTGCTGTGAGAGTGAAAAAAATTGCTTTTTTTTATGATTATTTCAGCAGCACGCGTATTGCCTATTTGGGACACACTGCCTTTTCAAAAATTCATATTTAAGTGAAACAAATTTTTCAGTTAGAATTAATAAGTAATGAAGCAAAATAAACTGAGCCCAGCGGAACAGCTCGGCAAAGATGCCGTGTCCATTGTAGGATCTGCTTTGTTTGTTTATATTCTGGTTAAACCAGTGTGATGAATTATTTTTACTTATCTACATTATCTGCAATCAAACCATTTGAAGATAACAAAACACGTTCTGACTGGCTTTGGCTGTTATATAAATACTGAAAGCAAACTACACATGGACGGTGCATCTGATTGCTTAAATAAAAGCACATTCCACCGCGGCTGATCGCTTAATTAAAATCATCATCTCCTGCACCTGATCACTTAAAACCAAAGCATCATCTACTTATTCTAATCGCCTAAATCCAAATCACCTACTCCTTCTAATCGCTCAAATCCAAATCATCATCTACTTATTCTAATCACTTAATTTCAAATCACCATCTACTCCTTCTAATCAGTTATATCCAAATCATCATCTCCTGCACCTGATCACTTAAAATCAAAGCATCACCTACTCCTTCTAATCGCTCAAATCCAAATCATCATCCACTGAACCGTGAGGAGGCTTGTTCTCAGCTGCACTGGTGTCGACAGGCTCCACAAACACGAGTCTCTTGTTCCCGCTGCCGCTCACAGATCTCTGCTGCTGCGGCGTGACCTGTCTCTCGCCTGTGCTGCTTGGCGTGTTTATGTACGGTTTGCTGATGTCGGAGTCCTTTGAGGGAGTTTTCACGGGAAATCTCTGCGGAAGAACCTTGTTTTCGTTGCTCGGAGATCTCTCTACAATCTTGTAGCTTTTCTTGTGCTCAAAAACTGGGTTCCCCCACTCGTCATACTGGTAGGTGTTGTTGAGATGCTTTCTGAAGGCGTCAGCGTCTCTTTTGCTGGTGTTTGTGCTGCTAGATTCGCTGCCTCCTTCATTCTGCAAGGATCTGAACCAAGAACCAACCTTGCTTGATGTTTCCCTGAATGTTTTGCCAACGTTCTGTGTGATGGCTGGCAGATCATTGTCAATGAAGTTCTTCATCATAGGCTCCTCAGCATATTCATCCTCGCTGTCATATTCGTTTGGCAGCTGGCCTCTTTTGATGCTTCCATGTTCCACTCTGGAATCTCTGGCCCTCAAAGTTTTGCTTCTTGGTGGTGGTGGCGGTCTAGAATTGTATTTTCGGTCGAGATCTCTGGCCAACAGTTCGTCCTGTCTCATCTGCTCTTCTTGTCTCATCTGCTCGTTCTGGGCTGCTACAGCTTTCTGTTTAGGCTGGAAATTGTCTGGGTGAAAAGTTGGTTTGAATTCGCCTGGATTCATGTAGTACAGGCAGGCGTCGTAGCAGGATTCGATGTTGTTTTGGGACGCTATTGTGACTGCTGTCAATACCTTTGTGGGAATCGCAGGAAACGCTTCCTTCAGCTGCAGGACCATGTGATTGTTTTGCTCGCTTGGAGAGGGTGGAGTTTTTGGTGCTGGGCTTGTGCTTGTTCTTTCACGTGCACTTGTACTTGGTCTGTCACTTACACTTGGTCTTGGAGGTTGCACAGGAGGTGATGCGGCCTGTGGTCTGGCTGGTCTGGGCGGCGGGACAGCGTTTTTAGGCTGGAGATCGTTTTCTGGAGAGGGCTCCTTGCTGAGCGGGATGTCTTCAAAGACGTCCTCTCCGTCGTTCTTCTCTGGCGCGTTGTTCACAGCATCCTTTTCTTCGACCGTGTTTTCCCCAGAATCTACCGTGTTTTCAGCAACTTCGACCTTGTTTTCCTCGGAATCTACCGTGTTTTCCTCAGAATCTACCTTATTTTCATCTGAATCTACCTTGTTTTCTTCAGCTTCTACCTTATCTTCTTCATCTTCTACCTTATCTTCTTCATCTTCTACCTTGTTTTCCTCCTCATCTACCTTGTTTTCTTCATCTTCTACCTTATTTTCTACCTCCTTTTCTTCCCTATTTTCAACCTCCTTTTCTTCATCTTCTACCTCCTTTTCTTTCCTGTTTTCAGCAACTTCTTCCTCCAGATCTAGATCATCAACAACCCTGTTCGAAACGTCGGTGGAATCTTTTGTGGTTACTTCTTCTGTCATTTTTATCTATGCGCTGGACTTTTTTTTAACCCTTTTTATAGTGATAGTAGTCTCTTCTGGAGTTGTTATTTACACTTCGCTGCTTGTGATTGTTTGATTGATTGCGGGGATTTAAACCTCGGTTCTTTCTCGGCGGACTTACAAAAATAATGTGGTTTGTCACGTGATTTATTTTTTTTTTTTGTTTTTTTGTTTACATTTTTATTTTTGCTTTTAAAATGTTTTGTTTCCCAGACCTAATTAATTTAAACAATTTTAATACAGCAACATTACACTACAAACTTCTGTTGTAAACATGTGAGCAAAAGCTCAAAGCAACCAGCTTTTCTTCCTTCCTTTCTTCCTTTCTTTCTTTCTTTCTTTCTTTCTTTCTTTTTGATACTATAAATAATTAAATATATATAAACCCCAGACTCAAAAACTATCCTTCAGTTTTCTCAGTTTAGTCATCACTTCTTCCTCCGACAACTTATTGCCGCCGTCACCCACAGCGCTTCTGACAAATGGATCGTTTAATCTCAAGAACGGATTAAAATCCAGCTCATCCTGCAGCGTAAACATACCGGTTAAAACCTCAGTGTTGGCTGCCAACTGTTCCAGCTTATCAAATGCATCGTTGTCACCAATTTTTTTCCACACCATGCTTCTGACGAATCTGACATTTGACTTCGTGTATTCATGTCCTGGATATACTCTGACCTTATCCCATTTGGTTTTAGTTCTTTCAAGGATATGATTCAAGGAACTGAACATTTCATCACCCGTACCCTCAAAAAATCTTCCGCAACCTGCGGTGAACAAAGTATCACCAGTGAAAATTGCGTACTCATCTTTCTCACTGTCTTTTACCAAATAACACACTGAATCTTGTGTGTGACAAGGTGTTCTTATTGATTCAACAGTGATGCTATCACCCAGGTTGAAAATTTCACCATCCTTTGGCTGTGTAATTTCACTGTTAGCGATAGTCTGAGACAAAGATGATCCAATTATAAACTCTGGAGCACTTCTATGTGCTAGTAACGTAGCAAAAGCAATGTTACCGCCAGCATGATCGTAGTGATGGTGTGTGTTGACAATTGTCGTAATTGCGTTCATTTCATTGGCTGAAAGTTGCTGTTTGATCTCCAAAGGTTCAGCTGGATCTATGATCCAGTTGGTGGCACTTAATGAAGGGGGTGTCAATTTTGATAGCAAATAACTGTAATTGACCCCACCAGTGGTCCATCTCATTTTCAAGGGCTTGATCTGCATTGTGGTATACTTATTTAATTTTTATATATTTTAAAGCTCCTGGTTGACCAAATAAAGTTTTTTTTCATAAAATTTCTCTACCTTTTCAGTACCGTTATGTGCTTATTATATAATAGCAGCCCTGTAATTATTAATGTATTTTAATTTTAATGCGGACTTAAACATTCGGCGTTAAGAAAAACGGGGTCTTTCAAGTTTTGCCAAAACGGAATTAATAAAACATAGATATTTACATTTCTGCGTTGCCTAGGCGGGCGTGTTTTAGTTGATGCAAACATTATTAAGTTAATATTAATTTAATAATAATATCAATTAAATAATAATGTTAATTGAACAATAATAATTAAATAATAATGTTAATTGAACAATAATAATTAAATAATAATGTTAATTGAACAATAATATTAATTAAATAATAATAATAATTAAATGATAAAAATAATTAATTAATAAAAATAATTAAATAAAAATTAATTCTTTTTAAAACAAAAAATGGTTATGCAGCCTTTTGGTTTTCTAGAGCCAAATAACCATATCATATGTAGTTGGAAGTTTTAGCTATTAAAACTTACCATTACCGCGACTAGCAAAGATAGGTTTTTTGCAAGATCAAACATATTTGCTAGCCTAAAACCTACATATATCACATTCCAATGCATCATTAGTTCTCATTATGCCATTATTATTACATCATATATAAGCGCAACAGGTAAATTTTACACCATCTCGTATATTCTTTCATCGTTTCTTGCCACTACTTCGTAGCTGCCGTGTTCTTTTATTTTGCCGGCTCCTGTCTTGACCCAGCTGTATAATCTTTCAAAACTACCTCTTCTTGGAACAGTAGTCAAATTAGAAGAGGAAATATTTTCTATATTGACAGGCTCCCAGTTTCTGATAAGCAAAGAATTGACCACAACCGAGACACTTGATAAAGCCATAGCAGCTCCCGCAAGTATTGGATTCAAAGTAATGTTAAACGGAACTAACAAACCCATGGCAATAGGAAGCATAAACACATTGTAAATTAATGACCAAAAAAAGTTAGACTTGATTTTGTCAAAAGTTCTGTTTGCAATCTCAATACAGTATATTAATTGAACTAGTGAGTTATTGTTCATAATTACCACATCACTAGACTCCATAACAATGTCTAAACCATCATTCATAATTGAAACACCCAAGTTAGCTTTTACCAAAGCCAATGAATCATTGATACCATCACCAACAAAAACTACTCTTTTCCCTTGTTCCTGCAAATCAGCAACTAAATCATGCTTTTCAAAGGGACTTACTTCATATTTTATGTAGTTTCTAGGTATGCCCAACTCATCTCCAAATTTATAAGCACATCTCTTGTTATCACCAGTGCACATGTAAACCTCCTTGTTTAAAATATTAGTCAAGTAATACACAACATCTTTAGAATCGTTTTTTAAATTATCATTTAAAGAAAACTGACCAACAAGATTAGAATTTAAAGAAATGTAAATGTCGGTGTTTGCAAATTGTAAAGATTTTTCCACAATTTTAGCTTCCAAGTTTGCCAAAGAAGTTTTGGATAATGTGTTTTTGTTACCAACAGACAATGTAAGTAAACGACCCGTAACTTTATCTTTAAATTCCCCATAAACACCTTTACCTACATTTATCTCAACATTGGTCATTTCAAATCTATCAACTTGTGACAATCCTACTTTTTGTTTGCAATACTTTACTATCGTTAGAGCAGTTGAATGCTCAGATGCACTCTCTAGTAGCAAAGTCAGCGTCAATATTTCTTTCTCACCGATATCCTCAAAATCAAAATCATTATAAAGTTCAAAATTTTCAACAAATAAATCACCCAAGGTTAAGGTACCTGTTTTGTCCATGACAAAAACATCTATATTTTGGAAATTCTGCAAAATCTTTCCATTCTTCATCAAGATTCCATTTTCAGCTGCTAATCCTGTCCCCACAATAATACCTGTAGGAGCTGCTAAACCCAAAGCACATGGACAGGCAACAATAACAACACTAACGGCAATTTTAAAAATTTCAAAAAAGTAGTTTGATTTGAAATTTTCGTTGATCTCGTCGACACTTTTATTTAGGAACACTTTTGGAATTCCATAAAGCTTGCAGTAAAACATCCAAAACAAAAAGCTTATGAAACTTAATATAACCACAAAAGGCACAAATTTAGAAGCAAGCTTATCAGCAAACTCTTGCATTGGTGCTTTAGACAACTGGGCGTTTTTTAAAATCTCCAATAATTTCAACAAAGAAGTCTCATCTCCAACTTTCTTGGCAGTCATCAAAAATCTCGTGTGACCGTTAACTGAACCGTGAATTAATTTATCATCCTCCTGTTTTGCAACAGGCTGTGATTCACCAGTTAATATTTGTTCATCAATTTCACAACTTCCTTTATAAACAACTCCATCACAAGGTATTTTAGAGCCGGGTTTAATCTCTAAAATATCGTTAATCTCAATGACATCTGTTGAGATTTCTTTGCTCAAACCTGTAACTTCATCAAAAAGAAAAGCTACCTTTGGTGATATTGTCATAATTTTTGATAATACAAAAGTGGTCTTTGCCCTTGCAGTATTTTCCAAAAATTTACCCAAACAAATAAAACAAAATAGCATCGTGGATGTTTCAAATAGGATCTCTGAGTGGCCATTAAAAAGCATAATGTTTATGATGGAATAAACAGAAAAGGAGTAAGCTGAAAAAGTAGAGATGCACACTAGAGTGTCCATGGTACCTGAGTATTTTTTCACTGATTTCTTACAAGCTTTCCAAAAGTGCTGTCCTAGTGGACCAAACTGTAAATAACTAGCTGCGACCAAACCCAGAATGTTTATAAATGATATTTTAAAGTACTTTGCGTTCACAAACCTATATGGCCCAAAAGTTGGCATTTGTTTGTGATTAAAGAACATTGGAATAAACATATAGAAAGTCATAGTAAAACAAGCTATGAAACCGGATATGTATAAGTTAGTCTTCCAAAAAGCAATATCCTTGGTTCTATTCAAAGCTTCTAGCTGCTGTTGTTGTTGAATAGCTGAGGAATTACAAAATTTGGGTACTGCTTCAATAGAAAAATTTGAGTTTAAATCTTCAATTAGCGTCCGGATATTGGTTTTTGCTGTAACTATGTATGTCAATTCAAGGGTATAAAATGAATCATTCTGCAAACGATGACTCATGTCTCTTTTCTTTGCATTATGTTTGTTAGTGCTGATGAGCTCAACATTAAGAATGTTTTCATTATCATTCATATGGTTTGTAATCAAGTCAAGAGTTTCGGCAGTAAGCTGTGAAAGAAGCTCTAAAGTAACTGTTCTCTGCAAAGATTCATGCTGTTTTGACACAGCTTTTAAAGCCTTGGATGCGATGAAGTCACAATCAAATCCGCAATCTTCAATGCATTCTACAATCATTTGCGCTATATCATCAACTTTTTTGCTATCTTTTACGGCCAAAGTCACTACACACTCCTCAGTAACTAGAGAAACATTGCAAACATTATTATTAGCCAGTAAATTCTCATTTTCTAGGTTATTTATGAGTTCTGTCACTTGTTCCGTTATTGTGGAAGAACAGGCTCCACATGTCATACCGCCAACTTTGAAAAACAAATTGAACTCAGAAATCTCTTTATTTAGCTCAGAGTTACTTCTGTTAAAAGAGATAACATTACATCCAAATCCACAGTCCTCAATAGTGTCAACAAAAACATCCTTAATTTCCTCCAACTCACTTGCAGCTTCCTCATGATTATTTCCAACACTAAATTTTATAATACACTCTTCGGTCATTAATCCAACTGTGCATTCAAAATTCTGTAAATCCAAGTTCTGGTACTTGGTAGATATTAAATTATTGAACTCATTTTCTGTTTGTTTTTCTATAGTAGAGCTACAAGCACCACAGGTCATCCCTGTAACGGATAAATGTAGAGACACACTTTCCATTCTAGAATGAGTTTTTTTGACTATTTATCTTACCGGACTTATATTATTTTACAATAGTTGTACCACAACAACTTCTATTACTTAAAAATTGGTATTGGTTATTTATTATTAATGGCTATTCTGCGATGAGCTGCTTACTCTTTTTATACTGAGTTAATTTTTTTGCACCTTTTTTTTTTTTCGCTCTTATAATTTTAGTATTTCACCCGAAAAAAATTGAGGGTGCCATTGAGTTTTACTAATTGTTGTACATAAAAAGCTAAATTAATACGATAATGTTGCGAAATTGATAGAAAAAGTGGTGAAATTAATAGAAAAAAGTGGTGAAAAATAATTAAAAATGCGTATCTTTCACAAGGGAGAAAAAGAAAAATTTTCAGGGCACGATAAATGTACTTCTTACGCTCAAACAACTTCTAGTTTGCTCCGCGGAGAAATAATCCTGGGCTAAAGAAAACCTTAATTAAATGTAGCACGGCTGAAAATAGCACCACATCACTGCAAGAGAGTTGCATGCTGAATGTTTTTATTTTGTTATTCTATTAAAAAAAAAGGATTTCTATCAAATTCTGGGCCCATGATTATCCTCAGACTAAGCTTCTTGATGGTATTTATGGCTAATATGCAGTAGTCAGTGCAGCAAACTATTAGCTAAGAGTTGTTAAAAGTGCTCGCTAACTCCGAGACATATATTTAAAAAGCAGAGTACAAAGAAACAGAGGTACTGAATAATAGCTTGAAATGAGCTAAATCAATGGTAAACTATATGTGCTGGAAATAAGAAGGACCAGGGGTTCAAAATAACCATCTTTTGACGCTGGGGAAGTTGTTTTCGGATTGGTAGCGCGTGTTTCCTGGCACTAGTGCGTATCTTTACATACACGTGACATGTGACACGGTAGGGGCTCTATATATACACGTGACACGGTAGCGGTTCTCTTGTACTAATTTGCACATACCTCAGCGAGACACCAAAAACTTTACTTTTGTTTGCTCAAATGTTGATATAGAACCAAAAATTTTGCAGAAACGCTATTTTAAGCACATAAAGCTTCATTTTCCCTCTAAAGCTCCTCAAATTCCATCCAGGCTTTACAGCGTAACCGTGTATTTCAGCTTTATTTTACTCTCACAGACCCAATTTTAAACACTACTTTGAACATAATCTAATAAAATAGCAGATGTAAAGCACATATTTGTACCAAAATACCCTACCCACCACGTTACTTTCACCATATCCCGCTTTCTAAACAATGAACCCATCCTTTCATACATGCATTTCAAGAGAAACGGCTTATATCCGACATCGGATATAAGCGTTATTGCCACAGCTTGAAACAAAAAATGCCTGTCGGATTTAAATTTTCTTTTTTTTTCTTTTTAATCAATCAATTCTGTAGGGTGTATGGAATCAACAAAAAAAAATTCTCACACCTAGTGATTCCCCTAATGACATTGGTACATCAGATCGTAATATTTGTATAAACCAACCAACCAACTTTTATACTTTTATTGGTCAGAAGATTTGCAGGTACTAGGATTAAGTCATATATTGTACCAAAAATATCTGTTTTATAACACGTTTTTTGATACAAAGAACTGCACTGAAAACCAGCAGAGTATTTATAGGATTATCGTTATTTTTAAAGTAACAGCTCATCTAGTATATTTGATCAAAGGTATAATTCTATCATTAGAGGGAAATTTTTAAACAGACTTATCCCTCAAATTTGCAATGTCTGAAAAAGAACATCTAATCAATACTTCCAGCGAAGGAACTTCTGCTGATGGGGATGTTGTAGTTGATAAAAAGCATCATCATATGCAAGTCGGTCATAGCGACCATTTAAAAAAAAACCCATATTTGCTGAGGGAATTTAACAAGAATTGGAACAGCATTTGTTACAACATTGCCTGTTTTCTATTTCAGATTCTTTTTACCACCTTTTTTAGAAAAATTGACTGTAAAGGAGTCAACAATCTGAAGGAGCTGCTACCAAAATCATCGGATGAAAAGCAAGAACCAATCATTCTTATGTGTGCACCACATGCCAACCAATTTGTCGATGGTGGTTTAGTGATGCAGATGACGCAGAAACTGACATCATTGCAGAGTTGTTCTTGCATTGCTGCATCTTCTTTCAAACAACTGATTGTAGGTACCTTTTCAAGAATGACAGGTGGAATTCCAGTATCCAGACAACAAGATTACTTGAAGCCTGTGAAAGGCTTTACAATTAGTTCTATCGATGATACAACTGTTTTGATCAAACCGGAAGATGGCAAGACTGACTTCAAGAGCGTTGTAGATTTGGTGACAAAGGGAATGATTGGGATCAAGTCCAATAGCAACTGTGCTGTCACTGCGTTTGAAAAAAACGAAGAGACCAACGAGTATACAGTAACCTTAGCCAAACCATTCAAATACGACATTGTCAATGGCTCTTCTTTCTCATACGCGCCTAGAATTGACCACTCTGTGATGTTTGAACAGATTTTCAATCATTTACTGACAGGAGGTACGCTATCGATTTTCCCAGAAGGAGGATCCCATGATAGACCAAACTTGCTTCCTATCAAACCGGGTGTGGCTATTATAGCTTTGGGTACTGTCTGCGGTGGTGATAAGACTACTAAAGTCAGAATAGTTCCTGTTGGCTTGAATTATTTCAATAGAGACAAATTCAGATCCAGAGCTGTCATCGAATACGGACAACCTATAGTGGTTGACTATGAAAACTGGGGTAAATTGTATGAGCAAGATGCTTTTGGAACTGTAGACAAGCTGATGGCGGTTTTGAAAAAAGCCATATATGCGGTAACTATTAACACTGAAGATTATGAAACTTTACAAGTTATACAAGCGTGCAGAAGATTGCTGTACACTAACCATACTAAAAAACTTTCCTACAATGTTGTAATTAACAGAATGCTGATAAAGGGATACGAACATTTCCAAAATGACGAAAGAATTATTAAAGTAAAGAACCAGGTTATAAATTACAACAAGACACTCTATGAACTTGGCATTAGAGACCACCAGGTTGATTTGCTGTCCTCATTGAGTGCAGTGAGGGCTGTCAAGCTGTTAGCCAATAGAACTGTCAGAATATTGTTTATGTCGCTACTAGCAGCACCTGGATTTGTTTTGTTTTCACCAGTATTTATAATTGCTCACTATTACTCTATCAAGAAGGCAAGAGAAGGGTTAATGAAGTCAGTTGTCAAGATTAAAGGAAACGATTTACTAGCTACATGGAAACTTGTGGTTGCTTTGGGTGTTGCTCCCTTACTATATGTTTTCTACTCAATAATCTTCATTAAGTACGATTTGGTTCCATTAATTGGTAGAATCTTTGAGAGCGTGATAATCAAGTTTATACTTTCATATGCTTTCTTGGTATCAATCACATACACTGCATTGAGAGCTGGTGAAGTTGGAGTTGATTTGCTGAAATCTTTGAAGCCATTAGTAGTTTCTTTGATGTACCCACAAAAAAAGCTTTTAAACTTGAGAAGAAAGAGGGAGAGTTTGCAAAAAGTTTTACAGGAGTTATGCGATGAACTTGGTCCTGAGATATGGCCAAATTATGAAGAAATGAAGGAAGAGCTGCAGAAGAGATTGGAAGATGATTTTTCAGACATCAATGAGGCCAACAGTGCTTCTCAATCTAGATCAAGATCCAGATCTAGAAGCAGATCGAGATTTGAGTTTTATGGCAGCAACCACGTGTTTTCAAGTAGTGGCGACGACCTGAGCATGTCTGGTGAAGCTAGAGGACGTAAAAGAACGAATTCTTTGGGAAGCATTGGTAGCATTTTGGGTTTTGGAAAAATAAAAGATCAATCCTTCGCTGATGCAAGTGATGACGAGTTTGAAATTATTGATGCTAACCTGGACACCATGCAAACGGACCAAAAAAAAGATGCTAGCTCTTCTACTGGTGTTCAAGGAAACTCCAACATATCTGACATGATCACTGAAAAGATCAGATCGAAAAGATCGTAAAACATGTAAAGAATAAATAGTGATTAGACATTTTTTTTTTTTTTTTTAATTAAAAAAAAAAAGCATTTTATTTATAGCGACAAAATTCACTGATTCAATTTGAAAGATGGATATATATTAAATCAATCATAAACTGTGTTATTGTCCCATTGGCACCTCATCTTTTATTCTTTTAACATTCGATATTTGTATTTCAGTATTTGAGTCTCCCAAAAGAGTGTCTGTGACGTAATTGACATCGGTTTTCAATGCTATTCCCGAAAGTGCCCCTTCAATTACACCGCATATAATGTTTGAATAGTAAAGTCTTTTGTTTTTGTAATTCTCTGGCAGTTCTACAAACTTGCTGAATAAATTTATATCATTGTCAAATCTCAGCTTTATAATCTTGTCATCTTCATCAAATAAAACTTTAGGCACACAGTTCAAATAAAGCTTAAACCCGACATACGATAGCGTGTTTCCTAAATCCTGCAGATCTGTGCATCGTGGAATCTGGGTTGTAACTTTTGAATAAAAATCATCAACAAGTCTCACTCCAATGTTTTTGCCCATTTCTTTTAGTTTTGCATTGCATTTGTCTATGTCCTCTTTGTAATGCTCAATAAGCATTTTGATTAAAGATCCGTAAGTAATGGTTAGAAACTCTGCATTGATTTTTTTCATGTTCTGCTGGAAAACCTGTTCTCCAAGTTTCTTCAGAAAGTCAACTTTGGAGTAGTCAGGATCCACCAAACTGGCGTCACGGGACTGAGAATTCAACGATGCGACGCTGGTGTTGGGGTTATTTGAGCTCATTAATAAGTCCAGTAGGGGTTAAGCAGTGAATATTTATGGTTGTTTGCGGTACTAGAACATGAATATTATATGTATTTCTACTCAGATCAGTAGCCTTTTTTTACAAAAAAAAAAAAAAAAAAAAAAAAAAAAAAATATGGCAGAAAATAGAGAGTGAGTCTGCATTTAAATCACGTGATAGCAACATCACGTGACAATATCAAAACTTTTAAAAAAAAAAAAAAACTCCAAAACCTATAGAAAATGGGTACATGTTTTTTTTTTTTTTTTTTTAAACAAATTAAATAGCCGAGGTTGGATTTTTTAAGAAAAGCTTCTAATAAGAAACCCAATATCCACCACAAGCACTCAAAACCACCACCAAAATCAAAAGCAGCTAACTCCGAAACAAAACCAATGCTCTTGAACCTAAAGCAACACGTGCTGGTATAAATACCATTAATTTTTAAGAAGAGAATAACGCGACACCTCAGCGTTGCTGGATACCGCGTTTGGTCGCTAACGCCGAAATCTGCGGATTTTGGCAGCAAGAATTTTTTTTCTGCATTTTTTTTTGAATACCCTGTTACGTTTTTAAATGTTTTTTAACTTTACTTCTCGGAGAAAACGCTAATTTAGTATAACCGAAATACCCGTTTCTACAAAAGACATCTTCGCGCAATAAAACATCGGAGCTTTAAAAGCAATTTATTTTCACTCGCTGCAGCCCGCATTTAAGTTCATTCTGTTTAGCAAAAAAAAGTGGCTTTAACGTGAAAGTTTTTCAAAAAGGTTTGAACTGCAAGTTTTTTCAAAAAAGTTTAAACGTAAGATTTTTCAAGAGGGTTTCAAACGTAAGATTTTGACAGGCAGATGTGATATTTGAGTGCTCAGGTCTTCTGTTTTTCGTTTTCCAAAAACCATTAGTTAAATCAACCGCTTCAAAAACTTTTACAAACAAAGAACAGTTTGGATTTTGCAGTTGTCAAAAACGAAAGAGTTTACAGTTTCAGTTTTTTGATACAAAATACATTACTAAAACAGACTATTTAGACCTTACTAAAACAGACTATTTAGACCTTACTAAAACAGAATATTAAGATCTTATTAAAACAGAATATTAAGACCTTGTTAAAACAGAATATTAAGACCTTGTTAAAACAGACTATTTAGACATTACTAAAACACAATAAATACTTATTGAAAAACAACAAATACGTCTTATTGAAAAACAACTGCTCTTTAACCCCTGAAAAGAAAACAACATGACGCACTTCAACAAAACGGCCGCGGCGCTTGCGGCCAACGCTGCAGGCGCAAACGACACACTCATCGCGCTGATCTACAAAGGTCACGAGCAGTACTCGCCCAACGCAATGTATTCAGGCGAGCTGCCTAGTGTTCCCTTCAACGCCATTGCCATGTCTGTCTTTTTTGTTTACTGTTTTTGGCAACTCTTCCTGTACGTAAAGTTCAGAAACAATTTTTACGCCATATGCACTATTCTGTACCTCGTAGGCCAGGCTATTGGGTATCTTGGCAGACTTTTGAGTGCTAATGATGTCAGTAATCTGTCTTTGAACAACGAAAACTATTTTCTGCTTCAATTTATTTCCTTAACCATATCACCGAACTTTTACAACGCTGCAATCTACGCAGAATACGGCAGAATACTATATACCTATGCCACTACCAAAGAAAAAGTGTCACGTCTCAATGTTTTTGGAAAAACTGTGCAGCCATTGCTTCTTTCACTTTTCTTTATAATATCCGACATCACATGTCTGGTTATACAAGCAGTAGGTGGTGGTGTTGAAGGTGTGTCCTTAGACAACAACGATCCGAATGGTCTCAAAACCGGAAACGATATTTTTATAGCCGGGCTGGCTACTCAAACATTCTCAATGTCTTTTTTCGCTTTAGTTTTCACGAAATTGTGCTACAATATATTTGTTAGACAGAGACTTGAGTATGTTGCAAGCAATGATTTGTATGAAAAATATAACATTCCTCGGAGTTATTCTGCCCAGAAATCTTTCTTTGCTCCATGGCGCTGGTACAGAATTATAAATGCTTTCCCACTCTATGAGACCGATGATCATGTGATCACGATAGACATCAGCCACTTTACCAACAAGGAGAAGATGCTTTTCAATAAATATCCTCTTGCGATTTTTTCCGCCTTTGGATTAGCAGTGGTCAGGTGCATCTACAGATTGATTGAGCTATCCGACGGTGGATTCAGTGGTTTTTTGATTACTCACGAACACTTTTTGGTTGCTTTAGATTTTGTTCCTCTTTCTTTGAGTGCGCTGATCATGTGCTTTTTTTCTCAGGGACTTGTCTACACTGCAAACGGATTAAAAGAACTGCGTCTTGTCAAAAAAGATAGCTACAGAGGACTCGGAGTTTGGAAGCAGCTGGAAGTTGAGTTTAGATACTTTTTGCATCTGAAAGTTGATGAGGAAAAGTTGGACTACTCGCACCAGCAAAAAAAAGAGGCAGCGTTTGCTGACGATTACTCCGACGACTATGTGGAGTCAACGAGTTCCAACAAAGAGTTGGTTTGAGGAAGCATTGGAAGATTGGTTCTTTTATTTTCCTAAACAGGAATACACGTCTTTTGTTCAAACGCGGATTTAACTGATTCACGTGCAACAAAAAAAAATTAAAAAAAAAAAAAAAAAAAAAAACTAAGATTAATAAACTTAATAAACTTCAATTTTAATCAACTTTTATAAACTTAACTTAACTTCAAGGTTGATAACTTGACTGTGGCGAAAGTAGCAAGTTTAACAATTCTTTGTCTTGTTTGATGCAAAAGACGCGCTGCCACACTTCAAAAAGATACTTATTCTGACATTTTTACATACCCAGCTGACATTAAATACCGTAACATAATAAAACTAATTACATGGTTATTACATGATTATATATACATTAAGCAAAAAACTGGACACTGTCTCTGACATTATCTGAACGCCCTTTTTGACGCATTGGCAAACTTATTGGCCATGTTTCGCATGTTCATATTCGTGTTGTTTGGTCTGCGCGACTGGTTATTACCGTTTCTGAAGTTGTTTTGGTGGTTTCTGATGTACGGATTATTGACAGCAGTAGAGCCAACAGCATGTGGATTGTGGCCAACTTTGCTGACTCGTTCTAAAAAGGATTTATAGCCGCCATAGAAGTTCGTGTACTCGCTCTTGAACAGATTGCCCGTGTTAATTATGTTCTTAGCCACAACATCGTTTCTGAAATTATCCCATCTTGGATTGCTGTATCTGTCGTTTCTGTCGTAGTTGTTGTTTCCGGCATTTCTTATGTTCTCTCTGTCATTGCCATCAAGAACAGTTATATTTTTTCTGCAGTTGGGCAGCATAATTGATTTTGCATCAAGTTTGGCAAACTTAGGATTTTCCTGATAACCCAACCACAACACTTTACTGAAATCCATGTTGTTTCCAAATACAGAGTTTAAAAAGCATTTTTCTTTCAGTTCCTTGATTGTATCACTTCCCTCCACATCGTTTGGATCAAAAACGTCGTTGTTGATAATCGAGCACAACTTGTTTGGCAGGGATTTATATGTTTTCAACAAAGGCCACAGCAGACCAGAGATGCCGCCTTCTACATTATTCTCCAGCAGCTTGTACTTTTTACTGTCAAACTTTTCTTCATTCTTTTTATACTTTTTCAAAAAAGTCTGTCCCATTTTGGAATGTCTATTTATCATAACGATGTCATCTCTATGGGTATTATTCATTCTTTCCTCTTCAGTTAAAAACTCATACTTAGCCCTCACAACAGGAAGCAATTTGTGACTGTCAATAAATGGCAAAATAGGAATACCCAACCATGGCAAATTATGTCCATTCATATCAATGGCGAATTGCTTAGGATAGTATTCTATGATTCCTGAACTTGGATCGTCCATCATGTCGGACAAAACGTTTGGAAGAGTATGGCCAGAAGATTGTGGCATAACAGACATCAACTGTTCAAATGGCAGAATTGGAGCACTGTTTTCAAAGTTAAACGATGCATATGAGTCCTTAAAAGATTTCTGAGATGTGCTGTAGACTATATCCTTTGAAACCAATCCCTCTAAATCAGTGAAATCCTGCAGTAAAGGTCCATAGTGGTATGGGAAACACCAGTCCCATGAATTGCACGATTGGTAGTAATACTTCAATACCCAGGAGATCCCTTCTAAGTATTTTTTAGTCACATCTCTTCTTTTTTCATTTATTTTTTGAAGCAGCTGTTCTTCAGTGCATGCATCTCTTTCTGATTCACTAAAGAATTTGAATCTATAGTATCTATCGTCATAACCTGCCTCATGCAGCTTCACCAATGTGTTACTGTCAAAAGTGGTTCCTCCGAGAAGATTCAGCTCCTCAATACTCTTTGGAAGATCGTTGAATCCGTTGTTAGTCAACTTCTTCATTTCAGCTTGAACAAAACCTGATTTATCCAGGTTAGCCTGCTTAGTTTTCATTGTCTTTTCCTTCATTGCGGCAACCAAATCAACTTTTTTACCGTCATTGGATTTTTGCAGCTTAGCTGATGGCTCATATGCGTCATCATTAGTGACTGCCATCTCCTCCGAGAAATCAATACCGCTGTTCAAGTTTCTGTCAACAAATGTGTTGTTTCCATATCTGCCTTTGGTTTTTTCTTCCCACATTTTGTCAACTTTTAGTCTATTTCTTTTTTCTTGTACCTGCAGTTGTCTTTGCGCATTCATATAAGCTTGTCTGAATATATCAGATTCCTTACTTCCAATTCTGGACAGAAATGTTTCCAAAACGGCAAAATTGATGGTACCACTTCTGGTCAAATATTTGCTGTTTTGGGACATTAAAATCTTCCATTCCTTCAGTAACAACTCCAAACCCTTTTCTCTGATGTTCATAGAAGGCAAATGAGGCAAAAAATCGTTACCACAGAAAAAACACATGAAAACCCAGTCGTCAATAGCCCTTTCCAAATCAAACATGCCTTGGAAATTCGGAACTTTCAGTTCTTCAGCCAAGTACTCTCTCAAAACGGAAATATGCAACCAAAGAAATGGTTTCGTGTTTGATTTAACGATCAGATCCTTTTTCTCCTCTTCACTTAAAGTAGAATAGTCAGCAGACTCAGAGTTGTTTTTCTTGAACTTCAAGGATTCCTCAACAGTTTGCAGAAAAACATCTTCTCTCAGGATTTTGAAATGAGGCTCATGCGAAGCTAGTGCCAGAAAAACCAAATCAGCATCTAAACCATAGATAGCATGCGTTGTGTTTGGGTTGTAGCTCGAGTCCTTTCGTTGCTCTCTGATAAATCTCATTATTTTATGCTCTCCCTCACCAGGAACATTAGAGTCACTCAAAATAACCTTGAGATCCTTCCAGGCGGGATCATTCACTAGTTTATATGAAACCCAGTATCTTAAACACAAAGCTAGTTTGTGCATAAACTGCGAACCTGGAGTAATGGCATTACTGTCCCATTTGGTCTTTTTATCGCCCAAATCCTTCTTCTCCTCAAGTAAACGTCTCTCTTCATCGTCCATCTGCTCAATTACAGTTTCTTTTCTGACAATATTGCCATCTGCATCCAGTTCAAGATTGTCCTCGTTTTTGTTTTTTGAGGGATCCTCAAAATCTTTTAGAGCTTCAACAACACTTTCCTGGGCTGTCTTGAATCTTCTGGCTCTCTGCTGATTCAACTTTGCCTTTGGTGCAACCCCATCAATGGCCATGTAAATCAGGTTTCTAGGTTTCGCCATCAACAACAATCTTTCCGTGTATCTCAATATTTCCAACATCATTTCCTCTTCTGATTCTGGTGCTGGTCTATCTGTTGGATGCGTACATGGATGAATCAAACCATTCATATCCAAGTAAAGATTGTGCAGTTCACCGTTAGCATTTGCTTGCTGGTAGGCTGCAGTTACCTGATTTGGATCATTGTAGTCTATTGGATCCTCAACAACAGGAGATATAATCTTGGGATACTTTTTTGATAACCATCTAAAAAACGCTGGAACACCCATGGTATGAAAAATAGACTGGTTTATACAAAAGGATCCTTTGGGTTTGTTTGTTTATAGTTATTTTGAGTGCTAGTTGTACTGTTTTTGATTTATGTTTTTATGAAATTTAAATTTAAAAAAAAAAAAACTACGATTTTTCAAAGGCTGCGGAGTTTTTTTCTTTTCGGACTAGCAGCTGGTTAGTTAAGGTGGTGGAAAACTGAAAAAGCAATTCAGTCACGTGAGGTGCATTAAGTCCGAGAAACAAACCATACGCAATCACGTGATAGTGCAGATTGAGTCGCGTATTGCTTCCTAGAAGAGCAACGATAAATAGAAGGGATTGCCCCATTAAGTAGAAACGCAGCTGTGACCTGAATGACCCATATTCCAAAATTTGCCGTATCTAAGAAGAAACTTCTGGGTGAAAGTTTAATATACAATAATTCCCATAAATGTTATATATAGAGACTGTAACGTCAACCATCCTGGCCACGATCCCGGTCTAGATTAAATACAAGGAAGTACATGCATGTCAGCAACCAAGCGCTAATCAGTAGCCACTGAATAACAGACACAAGCGTGATGGAATCCACCGCTGCGTGTCGTTATATCGGGCATATCATAATTCAGAAAATTTTGAAATTGATCACGTGACCAATTTCATTTTCGCTTGTTTCAAAAACGCTAACATATTTGCAACTTATATCACTTACAACAGCAGAGAAAACACACGATTAAATTCAGAATCGGGGAGTCAAGAAATGCATTTTATGATTATATATCTTAAAATTTGAAAATGAGCAACCAGTTGTTTTCTGGAAAGAAACTTTTGCGGGTGTTGAGCACTCACTCAGTTACTAACATTGAAAGTGAGCACTCGGGTCATGTGACCTGCTTTATAAAACAAAAACAACTCAGCTGTAATTATATAGAAAGTTCGCTCACATATCCTGCTGCAAACTTTCGATAAACTCGTCGTATTTGCCGTTAGAAACTCTGTTGGCTTTTTGAAGCAATTTTAAAGCTTTTTTCAACAACTTGTCAGATATCTTTTGGTTGTCTTCGTTCAAGGCACTCAATTGAATCAAAGATTCACTGTAGATAACCCAGTCATCAGGTGACTCAGACAACTGGTAAAGTTTGGACATGTAGATACTGTTCTGTTTCAACAACGATTCCATAGTTTTATCTTCAGTGTCCTTGTTATCCAATTCCTTCAGGAAATAGTCACCAATTGTTCTCAAAGTTTCCAATCTTAGTGGCAACAGGGTTTCTTTAGTGAGACTTTCGATCTCCTCTTCATCATTGTCCAATTCAGACTTTTCTGGCAAAGAATCTGCAGTTTTTTCTAGCAGAGAATTGGCTGAAATCAACATTTCTCTCAACTTTGTAACGTAAAAAGGACCCTTTTCTATAATGTGAGAATGCAACTTGCTCAATGGATGCTTTTTTGGCAGTTCTTTGATGATTTGGAATTCAAAGTTTTCATCAATTCCTTCGTCCAGCAACTTTTCTTTGGTGTCTGTTCCTAAAGTCTCGTTGGAATCAAAGATAACATTCAATGTCTGCAACAAATCTGGAACCACAAGTGCTATAAATTCTGAGACAGACTGTTCTTCGCTGTTTTCTGCGATCGCAATGATGTCTGCTAATAATAGTTGGACGCTTTCCCAATTGCTTTCAAATAATTGAGCAATTTCGTTTGAAGAAATTTCTTCTTTGATATGTTCATCAAATTCGTAGTAGCTGACCATTTCTTTCCCAATAAAGTAATTGGCAATCTTTTGCAAGGAAATGAAGGATTTCACAAGTTGCAGAATTTTATGGTTTACAGCATCCTCTGGCTTGGTGTTGTTTAATCCCAGCTCAACAAATTCAAAACTGTTGTTGTACACTTCTAAAATGTTTTTAAACATTTGCTCATAGTCCACTTCGCCCTCATCTTCTTCGTTTTCATCTGTCTTGTTGATAAAGTAAGATAGTTTTGATAGAGACAGTGCGTAAACAGCGCATAAAGCTCCAAAATATTTATATTCGTTTTTATTTTGCTCACCTTGAGCAGTAGTCTTTTGTTTCTTAGTGCTTTCAGTATCTCTGCTGATCATATAATCGTTACAATAGTTTATAACACCATTCAAAAACCTAGGCTCATTGTTTTTAAAATCCTTATTAACATGTGATGTGTATAGTTGAACAACTTCGTCCAGAGGGTTGCCAGAAAGCTCAATATCACTCAATTCTTCAGCGTTTCTCTTGTTATTTTCTGCAGCCATAATGTATTCTGAAACTTTTCACTACTTGGTCTTTTTTAAATGTTTGTTTTTATTTAATCTTATGAAGTTTTAAGCAACTTCGTTTATATAATAGCGTGAAAAATAACGATGAGCTTGTCATTTCAATAATTGATTTTTTTTTTTCTGACAAAAAAAAAAAAAACAAGGGTTAGCAAACCTTCCCAATGGGGATTTTTCTCCGACACATGTCTGTATAAGGAAATGTCTATAGCATAAAGCTTTCACAATGCAGCTAAATCCGATAACCTGTGGTTCTTATTAATATTTTTCACCACCACAATTTGACAAATATGTTTAAACAAAATTCACAATTTTAGGTAAGAATAGCTAGGCCTATATATAACTATATAAACCCTCCAAAATAATGAAGTTGTGTGTTGTTTGATTAAAAAAGCTATGTTTTTGAATACTTCTATGCCCTTTTTGTTGCTTTCCTATAATTGGGTGTCAGGAAACCAATAAAAAACAGGGGCATCGTGATATGGGTGTTTTATCAGTAATAGACTTCTCGGGGGAGTACCATTTGATGATCGGTACTTACTCAATCAATTATTTAACCAACAAAATTAAAATTTTGGCTAAAGAAAAAGTAGAAAAATTCATATTATTTCCTAGCATCAATCAAAACATAAATCAAATTGAAAGTTTGGTACAAGAATATGCGTCTGATCTTAACGTAGAAATCATTAGAGATAATAGCTTTGACAATATTACAAATGTATTGTTCAAAAATGGCAGAGAAGAAGTAGACCACATTATAGACAGAGTTTGGCTCAATTTACCATCTCACATAACGGGAAATTACACCACT
This sequence comes from Hanseniaspora lindneri, assembly GCA_019649525.1. Taxonomy (NCBI): domain Eukaryota; kingdom Fungi; phylum Ascomycota; class Saccharomycetes; order Saccharomycodales; family Saccharomycodaceae; genus Hanseniaspora; species Hanseniaspora lindneri. The sequence continues at coordinate 33,799 of JAFNJT010000039.1, forward strand.
GAATATGATACTTTTAAAAAAGAGATTTTTCAGCAGTGCCATAGAAACAGAATACCAATCTCATCACTCCATGACTCAAGCACATCCAAATTCCATTTGATTCCAACACTAAAAAACGAAAAAACAGGAATAGAATTGGGTATCTCAACCAACAAAAACGGCTGTATCATTGGTACGAAGTTGTTGAATGAAATTGATCTGAAGTTCTGGAAATATAACCACATTGATGAGATTTTAGAGAATGTTGTAAGCTTAAGAAACTCATTGAAGCAGCTAAAAACCACAGAAGAGGGAATAAATGATGATCTTTGGTACCAAATTGGGTTAATCGCCCAAGATGAGGAGGGCTGGGACAGCTCTAAGTTTAATGAATTTGTGAAAGAAGAGTTCGTAAAGAACAACACACAGAAGTTTGAGAGTGCTAGCAGATGGTTAGCACAAATGATACAGTACTACCCATTGAACACATTGAAAACAGTGACTTTGAAGGATTTGCTCCAAAACGAATCCAACGATATGACAGAGTCTTTAGTATTGCCATCTGTTGAAACTGGAAATATAACTGCAGAATCTTGTTTGCTTCCTTTATTGCAACGAATCACAGAAAAACTTTCTAGAGACAGTAACGACAAGAAAAATATTGGAGAAAAAACGAAAAATACTGTGAAATTGGTTGGCTCTGGACCTGGTTCCCTGTCAATGCTAACTTTACAGGCCATTGAGGCTATCACATCAGCTGATTTGATATTGGCGGATAAACTGATTCCTGAGGAGATTCTGTCTATAATACCTGAAAACAAACAACTTTACATAGCAAAGAAGTTTCCAGGAAACGCAGATTCAGCCCAGCAACAGCTTCTAAACAAATGCCAGGAAGGGCTGTCTAATGGACTTAACATTGTAAGATTGAAGCAGGGTGATCCATACGTTTTTGGTAGAGGTGGTGAGGAGTATCTGCAGTTGAATGAATACATAACCTCAAACAACCTTGATGCTAGGGTTGAAATCATTCCTGGTTTGTCGTCTGCTTTGGTTGCTCCTTTGCTAGCGGATATTCCAATGACTATGAGAAATGTAGCTAATGAAATATTAATAATGACTGGAACAGGAACTGGTGGTAACCTGCCTGTTTATCCTGAGTATAAAAAGGAAAGAACGTCTATCCTTTTGATGGGCCTACACCGTGTTGAAATGCTGGTTGAAAATCTTGTGAAGGAAAGAAAATGGGACCCTGAAACGGCTGTCTGTATTGTAGAGCGGGCTGCTTGTGAGGATCAGCGTGTCACAAGAACCAAATTGAAGAACCTTGTGGAGGTTTACGGAATAATAGGCTCTAAACCGCCGGGCTTGATTGTGATGGGGCCGGCTGTAAACGCGCTCGTTCCAGAAACCGGAGATTTGTACACGATCAAGGAAGGCTTGTAACGGAGGTGGTCAGCGAACATATAGGGTATAGATTCTGTGGAAAAGGGGTTATATATAGCACTCGTTTAACTGCATCATAAACAAAAACGCGTAGAAAATGCCTGCAATTTATGCAGAATGAGTGGAAAAAGCCTGGAATTTGTGCAGAACACGTGGAAAAACATCTATGTATTTGCGTATCAAATGCACCAGATTTGCCTACAATACGCAATAGCTGCACCATCTTTATGCAAACTGCACAGCAACAGCATGCTACTTATTTAAAATACGTATCAGTCGCAGGAAATTTGATCAAGATATGCACCAGTTGGATAACATTCCCGTGAAGCATGAGTAGCACACTGACATGTGATCAAACTAAATACAGTCGCATTCAAAACGTTCTGACAGTTGCTATACTTCAAGTGCTGCAGAGAGCTGCGCTGATTTGCCGAATAGTAAGCTGTGCACGTGACCAAATAAAAACGTTTGCACGTGACCAAACTTGGTTTTAAACTCCAAAATGAATCAACCAATTAAAATCCGATTTGTTTTCTCATTTCTAAAACAACACTGTTTAAAAAGCGAACCAAACAAAACCTTAATCCGGTTGCACCACTTGAATGATCTTTAAACGGGTATTCTCCACTGCTCTTAAACGAAAAATCCCAGGATTTGTGTTTGATATTGATGGTGTTTTGGTCCAGGGTTCAAGACCAATACCAGCAGCAGTAAATGCTCTGAAATTTTTACATCAGAACAAGATTCCATTTGTTTTCCTTACAAACAGCGGAGGATTGCTAGAAAAGGAAAAATCTTCACAGGTGTTGGAGAAACTGCAGCTTAAAAGTGAACTTGGGGAGGTAAAAACAGTTCTTTCTCACACTCCATACAGAGCTTTCAGCGATAAATATAAGACAGTTTTTTCAGTTGGACCAATAGGATCGTCACGAGTTTTGAGGGAATATGGCTTCGAAAAAGTGTATGAGGCGAGTGATTTGGTTGGAAAATACAAGGGTATAGCGCCTTTCAATATGGTCTCCCAGCGAAAAGAACCATATATCTCCGAAAACGGGCCAGTACCATCTGAAGGGCTCAAATTTGATGCCATAATGGTTCTCAGCGATCCTAGAGATTGGGCTGCGGATTTACAGATAGTCACCGATCTGCTCGTATCTGACACTGGCTCCCTGGGCACAATCAATCTGGACAAAGAACAGAAGACAATTCCGATTTTCTGGTCTCAGCGAGATTTTCAGTGGAAAACAGAGTACAGTCTTCCGAGATTCGCTTTAGGAGGATTCAGAGAGTTGATTTACAAGCTGTTTTCGATTGTGAAAAACCCTGATTTGGCAACGCTTCCGGACTTTAAAGAGAACTACTCAAAAGAAGACTTGCTAAATGATAAGCTGCAGGAATTTGAGTCAATCTCGATGATTGACGAACACGTGATGGGTAAACCTGAACCAGTATCTTATTCCTTTGCTAAGAAGGAACTCGAAAAAGTCTTCACAGAACAGCACGGCCACGATTCAGGCCTGGAAATAGGTGAAATATTCATGGTAGGCGACAATCCATTGAGCGATATTATTGGCGCTCACAGATACGGATGGAAAACTTGTTTGGTGAAAACAGGTGTCTATAGTGACGGATATAAGCTTCCAGTGACGCCTACAATGATCGTTGAGGATGTTGAGGAGGCTGTGCAGAAAAGCTGCACACTGTCAAACTTTGAGCAAAGCCGCAGCGGACTTAAGCACACACCTTTGCTTTCACATATTTCTGCTTAGTAGTAAGGTCTTGCAGTAGTAAAGTATTGCAGTAGTAAAGTATTTCAGTGGGTAAAATATTGCAGTAGTAAAGTATTGCAGTGGGAAAGTATTTCAGTGGGAAATGTGAAGGGATATATACAAGAATGGGATACATACAAGAATATTTGCTGCCCAATGCCGCAGCGGAGTTTAGGAAGCGGATAGGAAAAAAAAAACAATTATCCAGCAAGATTCGAACACAGTGAGTAGCTGCATTTATTTTTATCTACTCACATTTTATTTATTTATTTTAATTTTAATTTTTTTTTGAAGCGAGTGTATGCAATGAAAGTGAGTTGATTATAAATAATAAACTAATAAAATTACCTTAAAATAAAAGTGGTTACAGTGGTTTATTTCGCAGACTAAAAGGCGCCCACAATTCTGTTGTCGTTAGTCTGTTCCTTGGCCAACTTTTCAGCATTTTTCTTGTGCAAGTCCCTCTTGGCGCTGCTCATTTGCGAGCAGTTGTGCATTTCTATTAATCTGTGTTCAGTGCAGTAAAGGTTTTGGCAGAATTGGCAACTTCCAGTGAACTTGTTGGCCTGCTTCTTGCACTTGTTCTTGAAACATGTGTTCTTCTTTTTGCTTTTTTGCTGCTGCTGCTTGAAGGATTTCAATGCTGTGACAGTTTCTCCGAGCGACATTGATGTGGTTCTGTCTTTCAAACATGTGTCTTGGGTTGTTTCTTGAGTTGTTTCTTGCGTTGCTTCTTGGCTCATTTTGGGGTATTATTGATTAGAGTGTTATCGGAGATGTTTTAGTTAAAGATAATTTGATGAAAAAAACAACAAATTTAGTGTTTGGTTTGTGTTTGGTTCACTTTTCTAGAAAAGTGTGCATGAAATTTGAGTCTTTGCATCATTTATTTGTTGCTTCTTTAAATACTTTCCTTGAGAATTTATATATCTCAAATATCTCCAGATACAGTTTATGTAATAAATAATTATAGATAGACAAAAAAAAGCTCTTTGATTTCTAACGGTGGCAAATCTGCGGCTTTTCTTAGATCCGCCCTTTAAAGTGTAGCCACCAAAAAAAAAAAAAAAAAAATTAGTGAGTTGGGTGAATTAAGAAATACCGGAATTCTGGGAATGCCTTGTGACTCAAAAGATAAAACAAGACAGAGAGAGAGATGGTGGGACAAAAAATGGAAGGAAGGACAAACCGTTAACCCCGAAAAAAACAAAAAGTCGGATTTAACAAAGCAAAAGCAAAAAAATCGGATTTAACAAAAAACATAAAAAAAACGGATTTAACAAAAAAAAGTAACGAGTAAAAACTAAAACTAAAATAAACATGCTTTGCTGGGAGCTCATTATATACAATAAACTATACATTAATGACACACACATATCTTATCCACCTGTGGTTCTATTCTAAATCGTCCTGTATGCTGCTCAAACTAATCGCTTCACCTGGTTTGAAGGCAGGAAGACCGAGATACGGACATCCATCGCATCTGAAAGCGTCACCCAAGGCGCACGATCCACAACCACCAACCTGCTTTCCTTTGATTGTGAAATCAATCTCGGTCAAGTCATCCTTGCTGAGCAGAAGAATGTTTTTAATTCTCTCTCTGTTCGCCTTCTTTCTTTCCTCCAGCTCCTGTTCCTCCAGCTCTTTCAAACCGCACGTGCAGTCTGCACAAGCCTTCTTACGTCTCGTGAGTTTCGTGCCAGAAATATCGTTTTCAGTGCACTTGACCATGTACATCTTTGTGAAGTCCGTTTCTTCATCGTCAGCTGCATTCAGAACATCGTCTTTGCTATCTCCGGCGACTCCCTGGCTCTCAAAAACAGCTGCTTTATCAGTGAAGATAGTTTGTTGATCAGCTGCTCTTGCAGGGGCAGCTTCCTTGACTATCTTGTTTTCCACCTTGACCAAAACACCGTTTCTTTCCTCAAAACCAAACATTTTCTTTTGGAGTTTGGTTATTTTATCAAGAGGCATCCCTCTCAAAACACCATCAAGAGGCAGCAAAGAATTGGATATTTTTAGAATCAAGGCAACAACTGATCTGTCGCACTCGCTAGGCTGCGGTTCTACAAAGTGAATTCCACTGTATTCATCCTCCAGTTCTCTGAAGGACTCCAGAAAGTTAGGCAGCAAGTACTGGTGAACTTCTCCAGCGTAGGTTGCCAGCACTGACTCCACAGCGTCAGGTGTTGTTGTGACTGCTGGGTGCAGAAGAATGAGAGTTTTTTCTGCTGACTGCAGATGGTCGTTTGTCATTTCAGATGAGAGGTTTGTAAAATGTGGTTATTGCTTGTTGTTGTAATGTAACTAGTGATTACTTGCTTATTGTTGTAATGTAAGTAGTGATTACTTGGGCACTGTTATAACGTGATTACTAATACTTGGTTGCTGTTATAACGTGATTACTAATACTTGGTTACTCTTGTAATGTGTGTATTAATTACTTGGTTTTGTTGTACTGATGCTTTTGTTAGAGAGTAGCAGTATCAGAATAAAAGCATAAAAGTTTCAGTTTTGGGTATTTGAGATGGACCAAAAAAAAGATGGAAAAAAAAAAAAAAAGCCATCTAAGTAGAGCAAGAAAATAAGAAACTCCGACGCTAAAATTAACCTCTGCTGCTGCCGAATAAAGTAATCGTTTATGCAGATCCCAGAAATAATCCCCACTGCAAATCAAACCTATATATACTCAATCAGTAAAGAATTATTACAGCCAAATGTGTCAGGAAAAACTAATGACTAATGCTTATTACCTAAGAAGGCGTGACAATGGCGGAGAAAAAAGAAAAGAGCGGCTGCACTTCGGCCCGGAGACGCGTGACTGGATTGTGTCGGAGATAAGACCCTTTCAAGGCAGTTTCTCTGGAAGCGTCGAGAATTTGGCCGAGGTAGTTTCTGTGGAAGCATTTGGAATTAAGCAAAAGTGGTGCAGTGTATGAGGAAAGAAAATAAAGGTGGTGGGTTTGGTTTGAGGAGTTGGGAGTAGAGAGTGGAGAGGAGACTGGTGGCAGTTTATCTCCGAGAGCCTAGCCGGGTAAGTCACGTTGATGTAGGCAGTTTTCCTCCACACAGAAACTAGCTTTTTCTTACAGGCAAACACAGTATGTATTGATATATACTTTTCTGGCTGGTGAATAGTGATTGACGAAGTGCAGAAACCCTTCTTTTCAGCCAATCCACAGCGGTGTTGCTGAACCTTTCAGTTCTCTTCCGACATGGTAGCGCATTTGCAGAGCAAAATCCACGTGACATGGTAGCAAACATGGTAGCGGGAACCAGCACGCAAAAAGCAAGTCGGATTTTAGTATACACCGGATATATGTAAGTGAAACAAATGACAGAGAAAAATAAGTTTCCGCTGCAGTCGGATATAAGAAACACTCTTGGCTAAATTTTCAGCTGACAGAGAACTGAGTGAAGCATACAATTGGCTGCCTCTTTTGGCAGTGGAAATATTGGGCAATAAAGCTGCATCGGAGATAAGACAATCACGTGACTGGACCCGACCACCCCGTTCTACTTTCCCTTCTACTCATGCTGCACGCTCTGGGCTGTTCACGTGAGATGCCTGCTTGCGCTCGTGACCGTGGTTATACTGCATACATACGTCTACTATATTCCCGCACTACTCAGCTGCCTTTCCTTCTGCTCTATCTCGAACTCGTCAAGCTCCTCCTCCTCGTCCATTATCTGCTCCTCGTCCTCCTCGTCTTCATCGTATTCGTCAGAGTCATCGTAGTCAGTTGCTTCTTTCTTCAGCGTGACTCTATTTCCGGCGTTTTGGAAGAGTATGCTTTCCTTTTTGGCATCATCAGTGCCCTCTGATACACCTCTTTTGGTCTGTTCGGCGTTCTTGTTTTCTTCTTCTTCTTCCTCCTCTTCTTCTTCCTCCTCCTCCTCCTCCTCTTCATCAGATATGCCCAATTCCTTCACAATCTTGTTCACAATCTCATGGGGATCCATCATTCCACCAAGACCAATATCACCATGCACACCCATGATCTTTTCAGCGGGCTTGAAAACAGTAATCCACGGCATCTCCTCCTTGATGAACTTCAAGTGTCTCTTTGTAATGACAGAGTTGTAGGACTGGGAAACCATGGATGGGGCCAAGAGAATAGGCGAGGAAGGATTCCATGCTCGTATAACGTTCGTCAAAAGATTGTCACACAACCCCAAAGCAATTTTTGAAAGCGTGTTGGCAGTCATTGGCGCAACCACTAGAATGTCAGCCCATCTTCTCAACTCAATGTGCAGGACAGGATCCGTTCTGGACTGCCACACATCCCACTCATCAGAATCCTTCCAGACCTTGATGTGCTGGGGGAGATCAAGCGAGTGTTTAGAGATTGCTGTTGGAGTTCCTGTGCTCTTTGTTGCTTCTGCATTCTTCGTTGCCTCAGGATCCACAGCAGAGAGAGGGGGTTCAGGCGATGGCTCCCTCTGGTTGCTGTGCTGCTCCAGGGTCATTTTCTGTTGCTTCAGTTCCTTCTGCTCCTTCATTAGCTGCCTTTCCTGGTGTCTTTTGAACAATAGTTTTTCAGCCGTGTTTGTGACAATGACTTGAATGGCGACCTTATTCTGGCCTCCGTAGACATCTTCTAGCTTCTTAATCAACATTTTCAACTTCAAAACACTCAAAGAACCGCATGCCCCTAACAAAACATGGAGTCTTCCATCATCCAAGGGTAGCGAAGGGTGGATGTTCTTGACTGTGTCTTTGCCATACATGCTCAGCAGATCTGTGGTTTTAGGAGCCTCGCTTGTGTCTTTGTTTTTATCAGGTTCAGAACCATTCTCAGCTGATGGTTCTGCAGCCAAAACACTATTTTTCAAAGCAGAAGCTTGGTGACTCTGAGTGCCTTCCAAGCCCAGCAAGGAGGCATTGTCCCTTTCAGGTGACTTGTTTTTGGGGCCCTCCCCTTGCACTGATGTATGTGTGTGTCTGAGAGTATCTTTGAAAGAAGAAGTTCTTTGGGGAAGCTGAAATTTTATGTTGCTGCTCTCTGAACCAGCAGTTTCTAGGTCCTTTCTTAATAGACCTTTCATTTGCTGCGAAGATAAAAACGGATCTTTGAGTAAAGTCTTTTCGAGCGGAGTATCGTTTTCTTTCAGAGAGTTCACGTTGCTGGAGGCAACACTTCCTGAGGAGCCTGTCGGAGATGAAATCTGGAAATTGACTGTGCTGTTCTTGTAGATATCCTTCTGCAAAATCGACTCACGTGGCTTCGCTGCTGGCTCATTATTTTGCTTTTGTTGAAGCACCTTTCTGGCGTCATTGTATATTTCTTCTCCAGTCACGCTGTTGCTTTTCTGTACTTTCATTTCCTGTTTCTGCTGCTCCTTCTGCTCCTTGAGTTCTCTCTGCTGTTCTTTATGCTGCTGAATGTGTTGCTGTAGTGGGGTTACAATTACCTTTTTGGGATCGCTGAACGTGACTGTTGGAACCTTTCTTATTTCTGAAGGGGTGTTTGATACAATGGCTCCTGATGTTCCTGAGGTGTTCATGATACCTTTGGGTGGCACGTGCGGTGTTGCTGATGCTGATATGGAGGTGGAAGGGCTGATGGGGTTGGGTGTGTTTATAGGTTTGCTGTGTGTGTTTGGTGTGTCATTATTGTTGAATGCTGGTGCTAGGTGAGCAGTGGTAACTCCGTTATTACCATTGGCAATGCTCTTGCTTAAAGTGTCGTTATCCCCGCTCATTTGCTTATTTTTGGCCGCGTAATAATTTGTTTAGGCTGGGTGAGTGTTTTTATTCTGCCAAATGGAGTTATTTGGAGCGATGATGGGCTTATATATGTGGTGTTTGATGTCGAATATGGGTGTGTTTTGTCTTTTACTTTCTGGGAAGGTGAAATGAATCTAGAAAAAAAAAAGAAAAAAAATTTTTTTTCAAGGGAAATCCATGTCCCAATTGGTGCATTAATAAAATGAAAAAAAAAAAAAGACTCACGTGCCAGATGTTCAATCAAGATGGTTATGGTTGCAGTACTGTCAGTTTAAACAAAGGAGTGGGGTTTAAGTATGTATATAATGTGTATTCTTGGTGGGCAGCCTCATTTTTACAGCTGTACCTCGGTGTAAATTGAATATTAGCGTCATACTGTGAATATCAGTGTCATATTGTGAATATTAGCGTCAGACTGTGTATATGTGCATTGAATTGCATATATGATCAGTGAGTTGTGCATATTACTATCGAACTGTACATAGAAGCATTGAATTGTCTATAAGCATCAAAATGTGAGCATAAGGATCATTGGATTGTCCGTAGGAGCATTGAGTTGTGTATACCACTATTAATTTGTATATATAGTCATTGAATTGCCTGCATTAGCATCAAACTGTATTATAAGCATTGAATTGTGAACAGGAGGACCAAACTGTGAGCATAAGGATTATTGAATTGTGAGTATTAACACAAACTGCGCTCACCACAAGCAAATGCAGCATCCCGTGGCTCTGAAACAGCTTGCTAGATATCTTTGACACACAGACGGAAACGTCTTCAGCAAAAACGGCTACTGTATTTCCTGCGGTTTGTCATTTTTTCAGTCTCTGTTTAAAAAGATTTTCAGCCTACTCAGCAGCCAGTGAACCGCTGCAACTCTGCCAAATACGTCTCTCCACATCGTTTTATTTCCTCAGCAACCCATTTTTTCTTTTTGTTTCGTCTCAATACCAACTTTAAATGCCTCTAGCAGTCAATAATTGCCACATATATAAACACCTACATCTATTTTCTTCTTCTTCCTCTGGTCTTTCTCTTGACACCATTGTTGTTCTTGTAGTTACCGTTGGAGCCGTTGGTGTTGATGTATCTGTTACCGTCAGTCACACTCAGTTTGTGAGACTTCAGCCCATCAATCTCGAACGGATTTATGACATTGTTCACTGAGGTAGTGTTGTCCAGGGAATTCGAGGACCCTGAGCCAGAAGTTTCATAGTATCTGTTCAAAACTTTCTCGTTGTGTCTGTTGGTCCAGGCATGCTGTTTCATCATCTTCACATATTCCGGCTGGTCTTCTTGCAGAATCGGTGTTTCATGGTAAGCTTTCACTTGGTCATAACCTTTCTTACCATATCTCTTTTTAGAGTTGCTACTTAATGGGGAAGCAATCGAGTATTTGAGACCTCTTTTTATCCACTGGAAGTTTCTTTTCAAGTGAGGGGTTATCTCCCCGGTTTTGCAGTCAACAGAAACAGCACATCTCAGTAGAGTACCTGATCCACCACAGGAAGGGCAGAAATGTAACTTCTTCATTATCTTTGTATTTGTCAAATAGTCCTTTGGTTCAGCAACCATGTGAAAACAAGCATGACATCTTAGCCTGTAGTTTCTGACCTTTGTGATTCTCAAACCGTTGGTGAAGTTCATCAAAGACAGGTTGATCTGCAGCGCAACATTCTGCACAGCAAAATCACCAGTCGCCAAAGCAACCAGGTTGTTTTTGTTTTCCAATCTTTCAGTGTCATCGCAGTCAACGTTTTTACCCTGATCTTTCAGCATCTGTTTGGACAGGTTCTCTGGTGTTATCCATTCTCCGTCATCGTCTTCCTCGTCGTAAACACCGTCTTCCTCGCCCAACAGAGTTTCCGCCTCACTGTTCAGAACAGGCTCTTCTAAAGTTTCAGCAGTTTTAACTTCTGCTGAAATTTCACTGGTTTTAAGTTCTTCTGAAATATATTCTTCTGCTGGCACACTGTGCTCTACATTCTCTGCTTCTTCTTCAGGCACACTGTGCTCTACATTATCTGCTGCTTCTGCTGATAAAGAAGGAGCTTCCTGTTTTTTTACTTCTTCCTGTTCCTTGACAGCCTCCTCAGTGACACTGCTGTTCAGTGCCTCCGCCAACTGTTCCTTCTCTCTCTGTTGTTTCTTTTCTTTCTGCTTTTTCCCGCCTCTTCTGTTGTTTTTTCTCTTTCTTTTCTCTGCCTCTAAAGCATCTTCTTCAAGCTGTTCCGACAGTTTCTGGCCTGGATGTTCTCTCAAATTACCATCACCAAGTTTCTCTAAATGCAGCTCATAGGCCAATGCCAAGATGTGCATATCGTTTTCTGACAACACATTATAGTCACCAGTTAAAATAGCAAACTTTTTCACAAAAGTGATCGATTCTGCCTTTGGATGTCTCACCTGCAAGTTACCTATAGGATTCCAGTACTCTTCTAGTTCTTTTCTAGCATTAGACGACTTAATTTCATTGTAGACTGTTGGTGTTGTGTAATACAATTTACTGAAGTTCTTGTAATGGGAGTAGGGTTGAGTGATTAATGGAGTTGCATCCATAATAAGAGTGTTCACCTTAAAGTTGTCGTCTAGTTCAATCTTTGGTACAGTTGATTTGCTTGCTGCTGGAGCCGGCTCAGCTTCTTTCAAAGTCACCGTTTTGACATTAGCTGTGACTGTAAAAACCATGTTGATTATTTTTGGTATAAGATGTTGTCAGGAAATGGTTTGGTTTATGTAAATTTGGGTAGTTGAGTGTGTGTAATGCTAGCATTGAAGTGTGTATTTTCTGCATTTCATGCACTCTGTTTTAAAAGTTGATATATTTTTTTACTCTTCTATCAAATGAGCATGTCCAAAAGAGGTAATTGCTTTTTTTTATGCCTCTTGGTTTTTGGTGGATTTGAAGAAAAAAAAAAAAAAGCAATGTGGTCATGTGACTTTGTGGTTTTTTTGAAATTTTTAAAAAAGGCAATGAGATCATGTGACCCCATGGTTATTTTGAAATTCTAGAAAAAAAATTGAAAAAGAAAACACAAACATGGGGATTCGTTACATCCCTTCTTTTTATGATCACGGCACATATATATAAGAAGCATTAATAAACATATTACAATTATTTCTTTTTAAGAATATAAATCAACACATTTCTAAAAAACAACTTATAATTTCCAATTTTTATTAATACAATAAACAACCAATACAAACCATATAGTTGAAAACGATGTCTTCAGATACCAAAACAAACCTAGAGATAGCGAGATACGACTTTTATCAAAATATAGACACCATAACCCTAAATCTATACACCAAAGCGCCAGTTCCAGAGTCCTTAAAAAGCCTCAAAAACCCTTTGGAACAAAATTTAGTGGCCTACAATGAACCTGCACAAACACTTCACCTAAAGTTTGATATCCAAAACTGTGTTATCGATTACAGCTTGAAATTAGCACATCCAATTGAAAAAATTGTTGGCCTAGAAGTTGGATTCAAAAAATTTGAAATCAAACTTAAAAAAACTGATCAAAGCATTAACTGGAAGACAGCAGCATTTGAAGAAAATTCCACCCTCTCAGAGCCTCATTTATTCAATACAACTAGCAAGGTTGATAGCACTACGAATATCTTGAAACAGCCATATACATCCAAAACTGATTGGGCCAATTTCAAAGTCGAAGACACACCAGAACTAAAAGAAGAAGCTATGGCTGAAGAGGAAGATGAAAATGCTTTTTTCCAGAAAATCTTTGCCAATTCAACGGATGAACAGAAGAAGGCAATGATAAAATCCATGCAAGAATCACAGGGAACTGTTTTGTCCACTGATTGGGACAAAGTAAAAGATGGAAAGGTTGAGCCTAATCTTCCTGATGGAGCAGAACTGCAGGAAAGATAAATCGGTGTAGATTGTAGTTTTCAATTAATATTTCATTGAGCGGGTATATAAGTTCCAGTTTATTGTTTTGTTTTTTTTATTTTTTTTTATTTTTTTTTGTTTTTTAGTTAAAAATTGCTTGTATCATTGATACATATACCAACTTCTGAACTATCTGGTGCATCTTTCTTAATAGATTCCTGAACCTCTGGCTCATGGGAGCCAATATTACCTCCGATTTTAGCATCTGTCACGTGGAAGCCAATATTATCTCCGTTTTTAGCCTCTGTCACGTGGGAATCAATATTAGTTCCGATTTTAGCCAGCTGTTCTCGTTGCCATAAGTTAAATTTCATGTCCTCCGCTACATCAACATCATCATTCAGTGAGCTGTTATGGCTGCTTGTATCAGCTGACAATTTGTGAATATTCGACTTCAAAGGTATAAGACGCATTGGGGAAGAATCATGAAGTGGTTTAGTTTCTCCAGCAATAAAAGACTTTGGTTTTATGGGCGATAGTGAGGCACTAGTGTATGATATACTTTTGCTTAAGCTTCTATTGATCACCTGATCGTTATTTGATATTCTGACCTTTTTAAAAGTATACTCCTCGGGAGCAATTTTATCCGGTGACAACTGTCTTTTTAATATACTAGTGTTTCTTTCGTACCTTTTAAACATTCGTCTTGGGGATGTGATTCTATTGTGAGATTTCAAATCACTTGGAGGGAATTCTTGATCCACATTTGCGCCTAGTAAGTTTGGGTTTGGTGATTCTGCTTTAATTGAAGTTTCAGATCTATTGGAAATGGTTCTTGAAGCAGCTCTTGACGTGAGAGAAGAAGAAATAGAGTTCCGGCTAGATATCCTTGATTGAGAATAAGGTTCTGATCTGGAGACTAATGATCTATAATCCTTTGATCCCGCAGAAGAGCTGGATAAATGTGGTTTGGTTGAATTTAAAGTAGTTGATGCCAAACTGAGTGGTTTCAGTTTTGAGGATGCTTTGTTTTCCTGAGGTTTAGCTGCAGTATTCAGAATCTTCTTGTTTCTTTCCCGCAGCCCTTTACTTACTCCTGCGGAAGGTGCTCTGTGAATGAGCTGAGACTTGTTTTCTGAAATAGCACTCTTTTGTTGATTTGAACTGGCTTTTACACCCTGTTGATTCATTACAACTCTGCTTCTAGGATACTTTAGCATCAATGTTTCCTTTTCTTTTAGAATTATGTCCAAATAGTTTTCTCCATTGTCGTTTATAAAAGGCCTGTTAAAGTTATCACTGAATTCTTGCAACTGCAAAGCCAAGTTATTAACCACAGAAGGAAAATACCGAGAAATTTTCTTTCTTATCTTCTCCTCTCGTAGCAAAATTTTATGTGAGTCCCTACTTGTTAGTCTTCCAGGATTTTTTGAGGATTCCGCTAGTTCCAATTTGTCATTCAAAAATGATTCATAAAGAGCAATATTTTTCAATAAAGGTTCAAACAATTTAAACTTTTCATCTAACAACTTGATTTCATCTTCACATTTATTTAACAAAACTTCATTTTCATCGTAGAGATTTCCAGAGTTGTTCCCAGAATCCTCCATAGCTTTAATTTCTCTCTGTTTAGTCTCATAAATTGTTTTAAAGTCTTCTCTCTCTGCTTGGGAAAACCGCATAGTGTCCCATAGCTCATTAATTCTGTCCCAGTCTTCCTTGATAATCTGTTTTATTGATGATTTTCTCAACATCTTCAACCGAGATAATTCGTCTTGCAACATCTTTATTTGTGAAACAGGCAACGTGCAGTCTTCTCTGTCAAAATCTCTGTTTAGTTTGCTTTCAAATGAAACTGTTTCAAAGTGATCAACTTTGAGTTTGCTCCATAAATTTGTTACTTGGTTGAATAAATCTTCATTTAGCTGCAATCTCTGTAGCTTAGCCTGTGTGATTGAATTTAGTAAACCGGACACCAGCCCTATAAAATCATCATATATTGGTATTTTATCCGTCAAACTGGGGATGGCAAGCAAAGAATTCGTTAAAAGTTGCTCATATTTTTCAAAGCTGGAATTGGCAAATCTTGAAATATCTTCAGGGATTCTCAATTGCAAGAACGCGCAGGTTTCTGATATTTTTCTGAGCTCAGTTATTAGCACTTCCTTTTTGTTCAAATAATCTGAATGCATTTCTTTTATCAGTTTCTTTAATTTGTTTTCCTTCTTTTCGTTCAAAGCTAGTTTGTTGTAGAAAGAGGTGTTGTAGTTTTGAAGGTCTGTGTAGTTGAGTATTTTGTATGGAAAGGAATCCTTGTTGAGAATGTTGTCAAAAAAGCATTTCGAAAGCTTGTTTGAATCCTTTAGTAGTTCTTTGAGTTGCAGGCATTCCTCAGGCAAAAGCAAGCCTAATTTTTCATATTCCTCATTGTTTTGGTTGCCTTCTTGGTTTGTGACTCTTTTGAGATCTACATAATCCAAACAATCTCTAAGATATTCCCTCAAAATCTTGTCAAATACCTCAAATACATATTCTGCTCCCTGCATCAATATTCTCCTTTTGCTCAATAATGACATATCTCGTTTGCTCGGTGACAAATCATGTTGAGACAAGATAATCATATTTCTGATGTACAAATCGTTTATTGTATATGTGCCCTTTGAATCACCAATTTTGTATAGTATTGTCTTCAAACAATCCAATATTTGAGAGTTCTCTTTGCTTATGTTCTGTTTTTCCTGTTGCGCTTTCACAGAAAAAGATCTTATAGTGTCAGATAAGTTTCTGAATATATCTGCTTCTTTTTGTTGGATCTCCTTGGTTGAAAGACCAATTTCATTGTATATCAAATCCAAATCGTTCACCAAAGACTCCAATTCTGTAGTTAATCTCATCGATCTTTCGATCTGAGGACTGATATTCATGTTATGGCTGGTGTTGATTGAGTTATTAAACAAATTAGAATGGTTTAAAGGTGACCCTTGTTGCTGTTGGCTCAGGTGCTGCTGCTGAATAAAAGATAGTCTCTGTGAATCAGGTGATTGCATGTCTGATGGTTTTGTATTAGTATATGAGCTGGAAACATTATTTGCAAAGTCTGCATTGCTATTTGTGGCCTGAAGACTGAGTGGTAGCGGTGGGTGTTGCTTGTGTGAAGATAATTCGTTTAAATCTTTGAGTGGCGTTCTTTTGAATGAATTTTCCACTTCTGGCTTTCTTTTTTCAAGAAAGTCTTGGTGGTTGTTCTCGTTGTTGATTACTGTTTCTAGCGGCATCTTCAGAAAGATAGTTGCCGGCTAACGCAGTTTTCGGTTAGTATTTTTGTAGCAAAAAAAAAATAATAATAATTTATATGCAACAAATATGTGTTTTGATATTTATGGCGTTTTTTATCTGGAATATTGACTCTTTTGGTTTGTTTTGTTGTGCTGATTTAAACTAAAATTAAACCACAAAAGACTTGTTTCACTTTTTAAATTCGTGAAAAATAAAAACATAGATGCATTGATTATCACAAACGCGTAAGCTTATGTCCGATGGAAGAGTCATGTGACTTTTTTTTTTTTTTTTTTAATTTTTTGGAAAAATTTCTTTTTATTTTGTTTTCTCCGAATTGGGTGTTCTAATCATATTTAAAATCTTAAATTTCAGTATCTTGCTAGAACAACTACACCTATTATCAACAGTAACAACAGTAGAAACAACACCAACAGGTATCGAAGTTTAGCGTTTCCTTATTTTTTTACATTCCTGAATCTCTTTTTAAGTTCTAGAATACATGAATGCTGAGCCCCAAAACGTGACTCTCACAATCAGAGTCATCAAGTCATTTCCCTTCAGAAACGTCAAACCAATCATTTTATTGAACTACGACATCAACAACAAGACGGCTAAGGATCTGTACGATGACTGCATGAAGCATATCCAAACGACAGGAGCTTTTCTGCCATTCAGAAAGACGAATTTTGACTTTTTAAAGGTATATAACCACGCGCAAAGAACGAAGTCTTTGAACCTGGTGGTGAATTTTGACCATGACGATGACTCAAACTGGATCCTGAACATAGAGAACGGCGAGAAAAAGCTGTCTGAGTACGACATTGGCAACGAAACAGAGATATCGATGTTTGTGCTGCAGGACTACCTGAAGTTCAAGGAGAACCCTGAGGAGAAGTGGTGATGAAACTTAGTGTTTTCGTGTGTCATGTGTGCTTTGGCCCTCAATATTAGTAATTATAGTTTTCAATAGCATGCATTTGGGTTGCGGCAAATAGTGGTTATAATTTTAACAGCATGCATTTGGAATTCGACAAATAATGATAACAAATTTCAATAACATGGATTTGGACTGAGACAAATACTGATAACAAATTTCAATAACATGGATTTGGACTGAGACAAATACTGAACACAGCTTTTACAAAATGCATTTGGACTTCGACAAAACTGATTATAACTTTTAACAAAACACATGCTACAACTCATACAACTGAACACAGATTCAACAAACACACTACAACCACATAGCTCATACAGCAACACCCGTGCGCCCGTACCGGCACACCTCCATCAGCAAATCAACGTTGAACTCGAGAGACTTTCTGTTGATGGCGCTGGTCGATTCCAGCCCGTTTCTGGCTACAATAGCCCTGTGTGTGTTGGTTCCAGTGAGCTTATAGGGCACTCTGATCCACTTCAGCGTGTTGAGGTTGTCGTAGATCTCCTTCTGCTCCGCAACAAACGGCAACTCGCGGAGCGAATGCTTGAATTTCTCGCTGCCGTTGTTGTCAATGTACTTCTCAATGAAGTATCTGAAACACAGCTGCTCTCTTTCAGCCACCGGAGTTTGCTCCAGCTGCTGCTGATATGTATTCTTTTTTAATTCCCAGTCTGCAACTAATAGCTGCTGAATCTCACTTTCCACAGAATCACCTTCAACATTATGACTGCTCAAAACTTCGATCAGCTGATCCATCTCACTTTCGTCATCAAACTCATCGTCCAAATCAATGTCGAGTCTTTTGGAGAGCCAGTGTTTGTTTATGAAGAATAACTTGGATAGCAGAAGCAACCTGTTCCTGTAAAACCACACGTTCACGTGACTCCATGATGTGCCTGCAATGTTGATAACCAATACTATGGGGAATATGAAAACCAAAAACAGCCCTATCAAACATATTTTTCCCATGTATTTCACAGCATGTGAGAATCTTGCTTTCATATGTTGCTGGTCGGAGATAGTGGAAGCCTCTGTGGCTGAAATAGGTGGTCTCGTGACATCAATGACCGCACCGCTGGGAAATTTTGCCCAATCACATAGAATAGTGTCTTCTTCTAGCGTATTCAAATCACAGCTGTAAGTCATGTGAGTGATAAAAGATGTGTAGAATGCTACAGATCTGTCGTTGTGCACGTTCGACAGGCATATCCTGTAGTTGAATTTTTTCAAAGCAGCAAGATACTTTCCTTTACTTATTCTGACAAGAAGTTTTTCAGACTCATTATTGTCAGGACTATCGTCTAGAAACAGCTGTTTTCCTGATCTTCCTAGCACATTAGACCCCAAAATGGTTAAAATGTTGTATGGAAACTCGCCGTCTCTGAAAAAATTGACCCCGAGATGCGGAGAAGCAAATGCCATGAATGCATTGAACCTAATGTTCGGATATCGCTTCTCCAAATAAACGCTCATCTCGCCGATAACGTATCTGGAAATCAGGCCTCCCATTGAGTAGGAAACGAAATTGATCCACCGCAGGTTCTGGATCTCCCGCTCGCTCCTGGTTTTCAAAAAGACCTTGATTTCTGAAACAACCCTGTCGCCGACGAGTTCAATGCCATCAAAGGTCTTGAAAAAGGTGTTTTTGCACGGGATGAGGACAAGGGAGTTGGCTTCCTTGGCTAGAATCAGGTCCCGGATGGCGTGCATGTGTTTGTGGGATCCCAGCAGACCGTGGACGAGAATAAACAGTGATGACGGGTTTTCTGTCATTCCTGGTTGTTGTTGTTTGGAAATTTGGTTATTGGGTAGTTTTGTGTTATGAGTGGGTAGTTTTGATGCTCCTAGTGGGTAGTATGGTTCTATTATTGGGTATTTGGTTCTTTTATTGGGTCGTTTTCTTCTTTTATTGGGTAGTTGGTTCTTTTACTAGGTAGTTTAAGTAATATTGGTTACAGATGTAGGAACTATTTTGTTAGAGAATCGTTTCAAGGGAAAGTCACATGACCAGGACACGTGAGGAAGCGTGAAAAAGTTGCTGTATAGTCATCGTGGATTTCACAGTTCCACAACTGTAGTCACTAGCATCATGAAAAGAGCACTGTACGCGTCAGGGAATCACCCCTGTATCTCTCCTGATAATTGCAGCCGTGCACGTGACAGAATCATCACTGTGACTGCCAGAAAGAAAGTCTTCGTTGTAGCTGTCCTGCTGTCAGGCTGTATAAATCCACATTTCAATCCTCCAGCAGCTTTGAAACAAATAAAACCCGTTGAGGTTGTTCCTGCTGCTTAAATCACAGACAGTTTTTCTCGCCTAAATCACAGACCGTTTTTCTCGCCCAGAAGCCTCAGAATCATCTCGTTCTGCTCCCTGATGGCCCTGTTCTGCTCCAAAAGGGTGTTGTTCAGAGCCACTATCTCCGACATCCGCATCGTGACTTCTTTCAGCTCATTCCTGAGTGCTTCAGTGGAGACTGTGTCGCTGTAACCATAATTTGGAACGTTTTTGCTGTTTGGCTCATCTAAATGGTCATCTATATGTTCCAGATTATTTCCTTCATCGTACTCACTCTTAATTTCAGACGCCAGTTTCCTTTTTAGGAGAAGAGCACTGTTTTTATACACTTCTATCAGCATGCCTGCAATATTTATTTCAACTGCTTTTATCTCCAGTTTCTCGAGAATATCACAAAGTTTGTGTGCTTCTCCGCTACCACACTCAACATTCAGCCAGTAGTATATCAGCAGATACTTGCCCAGTGGTTTGCAGTGCACAAGCATGTACCGCTGTTGTTTTATGAGTTTCTCGAGAAAGAACTGGGAGGAGAGTTTCGATGTGGTCACGATATCATACCTGTTTTTGAAGTACTGCAGCATCGCAACGGGAATCTTTCTGGGATCAACATACTCCAGCCATTTGAACGTGTTCTGGTTACTGTATGTATCCTGTTTTTTCCTCACCAGCGCATCGTTAAAATCATTCTGCTCCTCAGCCTTCAGAATCACGTTTTTCAGGTGCAGTGGCTTGCCGCTGGAATATGTGATGTTGATCTGAATATTATGGTCGTTGAAAGAGTAATCTTTGCTGTGATTGCTTGATAAATTTGTCTGTGACTTGGTTGATGGAAGATCACTGTGTATGCTGCTGCTCATCCTGGCACGCTAGGAATAAATGGTCCGAATTTAGCAAATAAAAAACCTTATGAGGCAGTGAAAAAAGGTATTTTTAGCTTTTAATTCACACAAAAAACAAAATTGTATGCTCAGAAATATTAAATACGCTGGTTTTATGCCTAGATGCTGTGCTTTTATTTTCACTTTTAAGCTCTTTAGGTGAACAAATATTATGTTTAATATGGTTTACCGGAGTTAACAGTGTTTTCATTTATTTATTTATGTTTTTTTTTTTTTAAAAAAAAAAAAAAAAATAAAGTTGGTGAACTTGAAAAATTTTCCCCCCAAAAATTACACTTTGCAATAATTATTACCACTATATTTATAACCACCAAAGTGATTATTAGCAGAACTGAGGTTGATTGTTCAACTACGCAGACACGTGTTTAGAAACAGTTCATTCTTAATAACAATTTACAAACTACCGCTGAAACAGGTCAGAACTTGAAAGTCACGCGTTTGAATCATATAAAACCAATGTCAGACGAAGAAAACACATACTTAAAACCAACTACCTTGAATATTCCAGCGGAAAGAATATACTCCGTTGCAAGAGTCAACGCAGATTTTTGCTCAAAACAGCCAAGAGAATACTGGGACTACGAGCAGTGTGTGAATTTTGATTTTGGTGAAATCTCACAGTATGAGGTGAGAACAAAGATTGGAAGGGGAAAGTACTCAGAAGTTTTCAGAGGATGTTTTGCCAAGGATTACAACAAACTCTGTGTCATCAAGATTTTGAAGCCTATCAAGATGAAAAAGATTTATAGAGAATTCCATATCTTAACCCATGTGACTGGAGGAAACAACATTGTAACTTTATATGATATAGTGCAGGATCCAAGATCCAAGATCCCAGCTTTCATTTTCGAGAACATTGAGCACATAGACCACAAGAAGATTTTTTCCGGATTCAGAATTCCTGAGATGCAAAACTATTTTCAGCAGCTTCTAAGTGCGCTTAAATATGCCCATTCTATTGGTATCATGCACAGAGACGTGAAGCCTCAAAATATCATGTACGACCCAATCAGGAAAAGATTGAGGTTGATTGACTGGGGATTGGCTGAATTTTACCATCCTGGTGTTGAATATAATGTGAGAGTGGCATCAAGACACTATAAGGGTCCAGAATTGTTGATAAACTTAAGACAGTACGACTACTCCTTGGATCTGTGGAGTGTTGGTTGTGTTCTTGCCAGTAT
The DNA here is from genome assembly GCA_019649525.1 of Hanseniaspora lindneri. Lineage (NCBI taxonomy): Eukaryota > Fungi > Ascomycota > Saccharomycetes > Saccharomycodales > Saccharomycodaceae > Hanseniaspora > Hanseniaspora lindneri. The sequence continues at coordinate 55,184 of JAFNJT010000039.1, forward strand.
AATGTTCAATGTTGAGCCACTGTTTAAGGGAAGCTCAAACACTGATCAGCTCATCAAGATTGCTCAGATCATGGGTACTGAAGATTTGATGGCCTATTTGAGAAAATACGGATTGCTACTGCCTGATGAGTACAACGGTTTGATGAAAAACTTTGCGAAGATTCCATGGAGCAAATACATATCGGAAAAGAATTTATACAAATGCCCAGCTCAAGCTCTGGATTTGTTGGATAACTTGCTCGTGTACGACCATCAACTCAGATTGACTGCGGAAGAGGCTCTGGAGCATCCCTTCTTTAAACTATAGAATTGGCAAAGATAGTCAAAGTAATCCATGGGTTTCTGCAAAATTCAGAGAGATCATGTTTGTTTTTCCTTTTTTGGCGACTTGAGGCATCACACTTGGAGATAGATGTGTGCGCAGATAAGCTTAGCTTTATATATTGTTGCCAGCTGACTTCAAGCATTGTATTTTATTTTGAGGTTCTGTTTCGGGTTTCGTGTGAGTCACATGGTCGATCCCTTGACTAAAGCAGCAGTGGGTAGCGGCACATGACGAGCGAGTCTAACTAGTCGTGCAGGTCAGTGAATTTTAGACATATTAGCCAGTGAATTTTATATAATGAACCCGTGACTTTTGATCATACAAATAAGCGGCTTTTGATCATATTCTCCAGTGCCATTTAATCATATCAGCCAGTGAATTTTGATTCCTGAACCCGTGACAGCACTAAGCGATTTCTTTTTACTTAAGCGCCTCAGATCGTTCTAAACAAAATCTCCACACCACAAATACTTTTGCAGCCTACCAGCCGCCTATATCCGCAGCAAATGTTAACTTCCAATACGCTACAATGATTAAAAGATAATATTGCTCACCCTGATTAATTCGGTTTGTTTTTTTTTTTTTTCAGAGACAGCGTAATTCAGGTGAATAAAAAGGTATCTTTTTTTTTTTGTTACTTTCCCAAACAGGAAACCGTTTTTTGCACCTTCCCAAACAGGAAAAACAATGTTTGTTTGTTTTTTTAATCTTCTTTTTTTTCATTTTTTTCCTTTTTTTCTTTTTTTTTAATTTCTTTTTCACATCCATCATCGAATAAAAAAACTTTTCACTTCCATCAAAAATAATCTCCATCATTTTCATAACTTTCAATAAAAACATTATTTGCTCTATTTTACTCAACCTCAACTAACAAAAATCAATAAAAACCACACAGACTCACATCACATTAATCCACAATGTCTCACAGAAAATACGAAGCTCCAAGACACGGTCATTTAGGTTTCTTGCCAAGAAAGAGAGCCACCTCCATCAGAGGTAGAGCTAAAGCTTTCCCAAAGGATGATTCCTCCAAATCCGTTGCCCTAACCTCCTTCTTGGGTTACAAGGCTGGTATGACCACCATCGTCAGAGACTTGGACAGACCAGGTTCCAAGTTCCACAAGAGAGAAATTGTTGAAGCTGTCTCCGTTGTTGACACCCCACCAATGGTTGTTGTCGGTGTTGTCGGTTACGTTGAAACTCCAAGAGGTTTAAGATCCTTGACCACCGTCTGGGCTGAACACTTATCTGAAGAAATCAGAAGAAGATTCTACAAGAACTGGTACAAGTCCAAGAAGAAAGCCTTCACCAAGTACTCCACCAAGTACGCCAACGATGCTGCTTCTATCGAAAGAGAATTAGCCAGAATCTCCAAGTACTGTACTGTTGTCAGAGTCTTAGCTCACACCCAAGTTAAGAAGACTCCATTAGCCCAAAAGAAGGCTCACTTAGCTGAAATCCAAATCAACGGTGGTTCCGTTGCTGACAAGGTTCAATGGGCTAAGGAACACTTTGAAAAGACCGTCACTGTTGACTCCGTTTTCGAACAAAACGAAATCATCGACGTCATTGCTGTCACCAAGGGTCACGGTTTCGAAGGTGTTACCCACAGATGGGGTACCAAGAGATTACCAAGAAAGACTCACAGAGGTTTGAGAAAGGTTGCTTGTATTGGTGCTTGGCATCCAGCCCACGTTATGTGGACTGTTGCTAGAGCTGGTCAAAGAGGTTACCACCACAGAACCTCCATCAACCACAAGGTTTACAGAGTTGGTAAGGCTGACGATGAATCCAACGGTGCTACCGAATTCGACAGAACCAAGAAGACCATTACCCCAATGGGTGGTTTCGTCCAATACGGTGCCGTCAAGAACGACTTCGTTATGGTCAAGGGTTCCATTCCAGGTACCAAGAAGAGAGTTGTTACTTTGAGAAAGTCTTTGTACACTCACACTTCCAGAAAGGCTTTGGAACAAGTCACCTTGAAATGGATCGACACTGCTTCCAAGTTCGGTAAGGGTAGATTCCAAACTCCAGCTGAAAAGAGCGCTTTCTTAGGTACTTTGAAGAAGGACTTATAAGTTTGTTGATATTAATTAACTTTTTATTGCTGACTTATTAAACTCTTATTGTGTAGTCGCTGCATATGGATTGTTTTATGCAGCTTTTTCTTTAGATCTGTGTGGAAAAGCTGTTTTGATTGCAACAAGTATATAGATAGATTATAACAAAACCCCTTTTTTTCTTTTTGTTTTTTATTACTTGCTTGATGTTTTGTATAATTGCTCAGTAAATTTTGAGTGCAAGTCTGATCACCCGTTATTTGTACTTCTGAATTAATAGTGTATAATTGCTCTGGAAACGTTTCTTCAGTAAGACTTTTTTATCTAATGAATATTGTACGTCTGTTAAAATTTATACATTTACTGAAACTTCTACATTTAATGAAACTTCTGTATCTATTAAAAATCTTAGCTGCTCATGAATTTTCTTGAACCATGAATAAAACAAAAAACTAAACTTGCTCTGTAAAAGCATATTTGTAATCCTTTCTTTTCATATTATCCTCAAAGATTACTTATATCCCAACATTGGTCTATGAATTCCTCGTCTCTTCACACATCTAAATTAAATTCATAGTCAAAGTCACTGGAATTAGACATTTGGGTGTCCATTGCCAGCATCACTGAAGAAACATTAGGAACCATTGTATTTTCCTCATCAGTCACCCCAAATCGCAAACTCAAAGTATCACTTAGATACTCTTGATCAACTTGGGAAGGATTATTAGACCGAAAAGTAGCTATATCTCCTTCTAACAGAATAGCAAAATCAATACATGATTCGTTTGCATCCTGTTCAGGCCGTTTTTGAATAGAAAAAAAAGAATTGGGCTGGCAACCATCAACTTTTCTTTTCTTCACACTGTACTTTGCTAGTGGATTAAAACCTGTATTCTTACACTCCTGCTCTGATTGGTTGAACTCAATGTCATCAAAAAGAGCTGCATTGTATCCATTTGAAAGATTGCTTGGGGAGCCGGTAAATTTAGGAAAAATAAAATCAAAATTTGGGTTCCAAAGTTTGTTCATTTCATTATCTGCTGTCGTTTCCATTATGATTTGTCGATTGTCGTCTGTTTCTGACAAGAAATTATATGTGTTCAGCTCATTAAAGAAATTAAAATCACTATTATCCTGAAAAATATTAATTTCTTTTTGAATAGAATAATTTTGATCTTTAACATCAACATTTTTATTGCTAACTTTGCTGTTGGTGATTGAAAATTCTGTTTCAATTTTGGTGTTTTCTTTACTTTGAAATCCAACATAAAGATGGTTGCGAGGGTTGCTGAAACTACACTTGGATTCTTTTTTTGTTTTCTCATTTGAATTGTTCATAATTAAAATTGTTCTTTTGCCAGAGTATGATGTTTGTTTATTAATTTGTTTTTCTTTTTGTTCTTTATTAAAAAACTTCATCTCTTTTTCCTTCTTCTTCAAAGCCTTTTTCTCAGCAGTTGTCAAATAGTTTTTATAGTACAGTTTCTTTTCCTTGTTTGTCAGATTGCTTTCAAGTGGATAGGTATTCTTGGGTTTAAAATTTTGATTTGAAACAAATCGAACCCATGGTTTTTCCCTGCTACATGCAACATCAAATTCAAAAGTGTCAACAAAATAATAAGGTTTTTTAATGGCTCTTTGGTTAGCTAAGAAGTTTCCTTCACTGATCCTATTAGGCACTTGGGGAATAAGTTCAAGCATCAAAGCTTCAATATATTTCAGTTCCAGCAAACACTTGAACGAAACAACCTGATTGTCATACGCGCTTGGGTTGTATATATCCATAGATATCATTTTCATTTCATTTACAACCTGAAGCTGAGCGTCCAAGGGAATGGCTGAGAAGTTGTAAGAATTCTTTCTTATTGTGATCATGTTGAATTTTTTGATAATACCTTTTTTGGACCACTCTTTCAGTACTCGTCTGATTGCACTGTCAAGATACTGAAACGTGCCATTTAAGATTTGTAAATGATTTTCTTTGGTTACATGCCCTTTAAATTGATTAAAAGCGGTTTTGCTTACTCTTTCTTCCACATATTGATAGTTTGCAATTGAAAATTCTATGCATTCATAAGTGCAAGCAGGATTTATCACTTCTGGTATCACTAACTGATCATAATCTTTGTGGCGTTTGGAGGTTTTTGAGATTGCTGGTCCAAGTTTTAACTCCAACAGAGACTTTGCAGATCTTTTTTCTGTTACCATTTCACTTTTTTTATTATTACTATTGCCATATGAAGTTATGGTACTTTTCTAAATATCTACTATACAAACCACTGTTGTTGCATTTTGTTTTGTTTTTTTTTTATAAATAGCAGTTTATTCAAATTTCTTGACAGAAATAAAAAATCAAAAAGATATTAGTTTGTTTTTATAAATGTATATATATTTTTGTTCATTTTTATTGGTCATCTTACCTTTAAAGAACAGCAAACATACCGGTTGAAATGTTATAATAACAAGCATTTAATTTTAGGGATTTTTTTTATAGAAAAAACTGTACGTGAAACCCTTTTTTCTCAAACATCGTAGTCTTAGTTGTAATTAAGCATTATTTGAAGCTACCAAAATGTAACATTAAAGTATGAAGCGACATTTAATATTTACCTGACTCCCTGAAAAGGGTCTCTTTTTTAATTTAAAACCCATTTAATCAATTAGATGATGGGGTATGTTTCTTTTGAAACAGGATTTTTTTTTTTTTTTTATTATTTTTTTTCTTAAATCCGATGGATACATTTGATTAAAACAAATCCAAAAATTACCCATAATAACTCCAAAATATATACATTTAATACACAAGCAACAGCCCAGAAAGCCATAAATCTACTCTTTCTTTTTTTTCAAACATTCTCTACAGTACCATTTATCCTTTGGGGTATCTTTGAGGGAAACACAGTCAAAATGAAACCACTCAATTGGGCAGTCTTCATTATCACATCCAATCATTTTGCCAAAATACGGTCCACCGCAGTAGCAGTATGTTGTATTGTTGGTATCAAAGTACTCGCTGTTCTTTTGGTTCGGATTTACATGCTCATTTGCACTGTACCACTCCTCTGAGTTATCATTCGAATACTGGTCGGAGAAACTGGAATCTGAAATGAACAGCAGATGGAAATTGGAAATGAATCTGTAGACATTATCTGTTATCTCCGTTTCTGCCGTTTTAGAGAATGCTCTATTATCAGTGCCAGTTCTCTTCACACTGTGCAGTATAATCTCTAGATCCAAAAGATCATAAATAATGTTGAATTCAGGCTCGTTCTCCTCGTAGACTCTTTCTTTGAGATATTTCGTTGCCTTTTTGTGGAAGGTTTTCCAGGCCTTGGATTTTTTATTAATTTTAGCGTTTAAATCCATGCTCAGGGAAGGAGTAATTTTTTCCCGATTACTCCGAAGTGAAATCTTAAGAAGCACTTCATAGGTTCGGTCAATAAGATTAAGGATCTTTTTTTTGGCAAGTTGCTTATCGCAATCGCGCATATCCTTATCGGCTGTTATCAGTTTCAGATAGCAGCTGATTTTCTCAGTGAAGGTGAAGAGGATGGGGTTATCAGCAGCGGTTTTTTGGAGCAAAACAAGCACATCCGACGCGCTGTCGTTTTGAATCGCAAGCTTCTCGTAGGCGTATTTGAACGACATTTCAGGGCAGCGAAGTGAGAGAGAACGGTTTGGGAAAATATTAGCACTAGTAGAGTAAACCACAGCACTAGTTTACTGGAATAAAGTAAAATAAAGCGCTAATTATTTTGAAGTAAGATTAAATGATAATTATTTTTTAAGAAAGACTAAAAGATAATTATTTTTAAGTAAAATAAAACAATAATTGTTTTTAGGTATAATAAATGATAATTGTTTTTAGGTAAAATAAAGCACCAATTTATCTACAGGAATCAAAACAAACTAACAGAAAACAGTTTAGTGCAATTAACAAAAAAGTTTTCGCAGGATCCGCTGATCACCAAATAGCAGCTGTTCTGTCTGAGTTTTGCCTTATAGTTAGTGCCTCGATAGTTATCAGTTCGGTCGCTGTTGTTTACCGTTGCGGGCGATATTTCCGCTGCGATGCTCACGGTGAAATAAAAATCCGCTACCGTGTTGATAAATAAACCCGCTACCATGTTGGTAAATAAGCCCGCTACCATGTAGTCTTATTTGCGCTACCGTGTCCTCAAATCGGCGCTACCACACGCAGATGGCATGGGGATGACTAGCTAATCCCAAAACAACTCGTTCTGGTGGCTGGAACCTACGCAAATACCAAAACAACGCGCTTTACGTGCTGAAATAACCACCACCCACGCGAGAATCACACCTAACTCCGAGCTCCCCTTTGCTAACTCCGACGCGGGTTTGCTTCCACAGGATGAACACTTTCCTACCTGTTTTCATCACATGATGCGTGGAAACCTCTCGGGCCATAGAATCACAGCAGACACCTAAACACCGACTTCTACAATCACTACAGCAGACCATCATCTTCGCCTTTGCCGCACAGAAACGTCACACACACGCACTCTCAGCATATGCAAATCACGTGACCACGAGCCAATTAAAGCATTTTAAAAAACCTGCCTTGTCCACGTGACATCATGTTTGCAAACCCGAAATATCCACACCAAAAAAAAACAAGGCCTCCAAAAAAAATTTTCTTTTTTTTTTTTTTTATTTCATTTTTTTTCAATGCTGCCAATAATTCTTTCAACGAAAAATTTTCTTCCTCAATATCACAAACATCAACATCATCATAACTCAAACAAACCATACGGCAAAACTATATTGAAAACCACCATATAAAAATGTCTTATTCCAGTATTTTCAAGAAGATCAACACCTCTTTTGTCACCAAAAGTTGTGTCGCCACTGTTGGTTTAACTTCCTCTTTCTTACTATACACCCAAACCTTGTCAGCTGATGCTTTAACTGCTGCTGAACACGGTTTACACCCTCCTAAATTCAACTGGCCTGAAAACGGTTTCACTCAAACCTACGACCACAACTCTATCAGAAGAGGTTACCAAGTTTATAGAGAAGTCTGTGCTTCCTGTCACTCCTTAGACAGAGTTTACTGGAGAAACTTGGTTGGTGTTTCCCACACCAACTCTGAAGTGAGAGCCATGGCTGCTGAATTTGAATATGACGATGAACCTGATGAAAATGGTAACCCAAGAAAGAGATCTGGTAAGTTGGATGACAACATTTTAGGACCATATCCAAATGAACAAGCTGCCAGAGCTGCCAACCAGGGAGCTTTGCCACCAGATTTGTCTTTGATCACCAGAGCCAGACACGGTAACGGTGACTACGTCTTTGCTTTGTTGACTGGTTACCCAGAAGAAAACCCAGCTGGTGTTGTTTTGCCACCAGGCTCCAACTATAACCCATACTTCCCAGGTGGTGCTATTGCTATGGGAAGAGTTTTGTTTGATGACTTGGTTGAATACGAAGACGGTACTCCAGCCACCACCTCTCAGATGGCCAAGGATGTCACTGAATTCTTGACCTGGGCTGCTGATCCATTCCAAGACGAAAGAAAGAGATTGGGATTGAAGACCATTTCCATCTTGTCTGCTTTATACTTTTTGAGTATCTGGACCAAGAGATTCAAATGGGCTGGATTGAAGAGCAGAAAGTTTGTTTACAACCCAAAGAAATAAGCGCTGAAAGCGGGTGATTGGTTTAAGAACTTTTCTTTTTTTTAATTTAGGAAACTGCCTAAAATGATACTAACAATAACGAATATTCTCATGTGAAACATTAAAAAGAATAAATCCAGAACGACTGTTTGCCTTCTTTTGTTTGGCGCTGAGGAGAAGAAGAAGGAGAAAGAAAAGAATCTGCTATAATGAGCATAGCGGGTTGGAACATGAACTATAAAGAAACATTACGATAAACAGTTGGCGGGTGGTGTGCGGACGGCATCTCGGTCCTCCGCTCCCCCGGCAAGAAGATATTTCAAGCTGCACGTTTATTTTTATTATTCAGGTTGATGTATTTATTCACTTACATATATTTATTTATATTTATTCAAAGAACTGAAATGAAGATAAAGGGGGTTGCCAAGTCAGTGGCCAGTGCAGTGGTTTGCGAACAGCATTTGTGCATGAGTTATTGGTAGATTGCGCAATTTGTTGGGTGAGTTATTGATTGGTTGATTGGTTTGTTGGCGGAGATAACAGTGCAAAACATATCTTTGTCACGTGACGGTATGTTATTTGTCACGTGATTAAAAACTTTATCTTCACGTGACCGCATTGTTGTTTTTGTCACATGACCTCTTTTTGTTTTTGTCACATGACTTCTTTTTTGTTTTATCACATGACCTCTTTTTTGTTTTTGTCACGTGACCACTTTTTTCTCATTTTCCTGCGTGCTTTTATTTTCCAAATTAAACTCTATTTCAAAACAACAACCAACCAAAGAAACCACCAGAACAGTGCTACTTTCTTAACTAACTTCTTCTCTATCTTCTCCATGGACATCTCACGCCTAAATCTCACCCGGAGTCTTTCATCCTCCGCCTCCGTGGGATCCTCCGTCAACTTAAAGTCCCACCACAACATTTCAAAGGAACAGCCGCACAGAACATTTTCTTTAATCACCCAGAACCACCAGCAACACTCATCATCTGCCACAACCTCCACCAATACAAACTCAGTTATGATGATTTCGTTGAACTCAACTACTTCCTCTTTAGGAAATTCAAAGAAAAAATCACATAAATTCGGTAAGGATTCATATCTCGACGATAATGATGACTGGCTCGCTAATGTTGGAGAATATACTATTGAAAAGGAAGATAAGTTCATCAAAAGCTTCGCAGGGGTCCAGGAAAGCAATTTTTTCGTTGGAGATGCGTCTGAAGTGGTTGGTGGAAGTGATGCTGCAAGCAGCGATAAGGATATTGATGATAAATACTCCTCCTCTACCATAAAGACTGACAGTGAGAACAGATTACTTGCTAAATATGAAAGAATTCTGCATGGAACACCAAATGTGAAGTTGAATGAGCTGAGAGACGTCAGCTGGCACGGCATCCCGCTGAAATATAAGGCCCTTTCGTGGAAACTTCTGCTGGGATACTTGCCCTCCAATAGTAAGAGACACAAGCAAATTCTGATGCAAAAGAGACAGTCATATAAAAACGGTATTGCTCAGAGTATAAGAGTGAATAGTGAGAGTGGAGATATGGGCATTATCCAACTGAACGAGAATAATAAGCAAACCTGGCACCAAATCGACATTGATTTGAAGCGAACCCATCCTGACATTCCTCTCTACCAGTTTTCTTCAGTCAAGAAGTCTCTGCAAAGAATACTCTACTACTGGGCCATCAGACGCCCAACCACTGGTTATGTGCAGGGAATCAATGATATCTGCACTACTTTTTTCCAGGTTTTTTTACTCGATTACTTCAACAAAAACCATAAAGACAGGAACCTGAACTGGGATGATATTGAAAGCACAGATCCAACGGAATACATGGACGCTGAAGACTTCAATTCCCTGGAGAGTGACACTTTCTGGTGTTTTGACAGGTTTTTGGAGTCTATAATGGACAACTACATCCATGGCCAGCCTGGAATCCTAAGGCAGGTGTCTAAACTGGAGACTATCTGCAAAAGAATCGACCCAATTTTGTACAACCATTTTGCGAATGAGCAGGTTGAGTTTTTCCAGTTTGCCTTCAGATGGATGAACTGTTTGCTGATGAGAGAGGTTCCGATGAGAGTAGTGTTGAGAATGTGGGACACGTATTTGGCTGAAAGCTCCTCTGATATCACAAGCACTACTGCTGATGCTGATGATGTTGTTATTGTTGATGCTGGAAAGGACGCAGATAATGACAGCGAGTACACTTCTTCCCCGGTCACCACGATGAGAAACAACAGTATTTTCAACAGTGAGCTGCTGAATAACAGCTACCAGAACGCTGCACCACGTTCTTCCGCGCTCATAAAGAAACCCAGCAGCACGAGACTCAATGATTTTCATGTTTATGTTTGCTGTGCTTTTCTGGAAAAATGGGCTACTACTCTGGAAAGCATGGACTTCACAGGCATCATCATGTTTCTCCAGAGCTGCCCTACGACTTCTTGGAACGAGCAGGACATCGAGATGCTGCTGAGCGAGGCGTATCTGTGGCAGTGTCATTTCAAGGACTCGTTGTAGATTGGTGAAGTTTCAGGCACTTGTGAGCACGTGAGTGTGTGGTTGAGCACGTGACTGGGTGGTTGAGCACGTGAGTGAGTGTTTACTCAAGTTTCTGAGTGATTAAACACGTTGTTGAGTGTTGTTATATGGTATCAAGGAAGCCGCGCTGCCATATGATGGGATGTTAAAATGTAGCTTTTTCTTTTTATCTCCGCTGCAGGAGTATCCAGTCCATAAACGTCAAAGCCAAGCTGCTTTCCAGCAGCACAGCGAACAAACATGAAACTGCAGCATGTACAGCCAACAAAACAGGTTGTTTCTGGCTTAAACCACGTGAGTCGGGGAATCGTTTTGATAAAAGGGTGTTTCAAGGTGCACTTGACGCTGACTTCGCTTTATATACGCAAACTTTGCCGTTTATTTTTTTCTGTCTACCAACCAGCACCCAATATGCGCATAAAGTCTCTTTTCAACTACGTTTCAGCTGTGCTGCAGCGAAATTTCAGTTGCCTCTTTGGCATCATCAGATTATCATTTACCGCGTAGAAGCAAAACAACTGACTGGGTCACGTGCCTGTGGTTATCCAATCACGTGCTTGTCACTGTCTAATCACGTGCATTTTACTACTACCTAATCACGTGCTTGTCACCACCTTGCAAAAGTCCCAAAAGGGAAACTGCAAAAATTGCTTTTTCGTTTTATTTTTCACTCTCACCATTCTCTATCAAAACCATCAAAGCACCCAATAACTGCCAAACCGCAACAATAACCCAACTCTGCTGTGATATTATACTCTCTTCCAAAAGAAACTTGACTTGTTTTTTTCACTTTTTCGTCGTTGGGGTTGTTTTTGAAGTTATAGATGGTTTTTATGCTAGCTGAAAAGATTAGTAGTTGCAGCAGTAAGATCTTTTTAAAAAGAAGTATATTCATTAAAAAATCCACAACAAAGGTTTCAAATAAGAAAGACAATCAGTACACCATAAGACCAATGAAAAGAGTGGCAGCAGATATGAACCAAAACAGCTCCAAGGAAAATAAAAAGAAAGTTAAGAGAGCTCCAGCTGCTGCTACAGCTACTCTGTATGATATACTGCATTTCTCTCATTCCACCGCTGATTACTCAAAGAATAGTATCGTTTTAAGAAACACTTTAACTGGTAAAAAGTACTTGATTGGATCCATATCTGAGGGATTTCAAAGACTCGTTTTTCAGCAAAATACAGGTATCCAATTTAGCAGTTTCTACCTCACAGGATTGTTAAACTGGTCCTCTATATCCGGACTGCCAGGATGTTTGATAACTATAGCAGATGCACTTGAACAATTGAAGCTGAAAATCAGCTACCCAAATAACTACCTAAAATTTTTGCTTGCCACAACTAGACATTTCATTTTAAGAAAATCCATAAACATTGACGTTGACACTGATTCAAACCCTAAAAGTGAAGATGGTTTCACTGTGACTCCTATTATAACTTATCCAGAAGAGGCAATTGAAAAATCAGTGGAAAATTCTTCATTTTCTGACAGCGAGCTTAAACAATTAGATGACATTATATCAACAGTCTTCAAACAAACACAAACTTCAGATTGTAAAGATGGAGATATGGATGAGGACAACTTTGGACAGATTTCTTCAGAGCACCAAAACTTATTGAACCAGCTCATAACAAAAGTGAACATAAAACAGCACACCACTTCATACCATATAAAATTCGCAAACATCAAAGGTACTTTTAATGCTGAGAAAGCAGCAGAATTGAATATTCCCAACGGTAGAGAAAGAGGAATGCTGTCTAGTGGAAAATCAATAACTCTTCAAGATGGAACAGTTGTGACTCCTGATCAAGTGATGGGGGAGAAAAAGAGTTTCTCAGACATATTAGTTGTAGAGATTCCAACAAATTCTTACTTGAACAACATTAAAAAAGCTCTATTTTCTGATCAAAACAATGATGATTTAGCAGACACACAACTTTATTACATTTTTTTGGGTAATGAATTTGAAATTGATGATGGATTTATCAGCTTTTTAGAACTCATAAAAGAAAAGACTGATAAAGACGCCAAAATATTCATTTCTCATCCAAAGATCACACCAAATGAAGTTCTTTATGATCAATTTTTAACCAAAATCCTCAGGAAGAAAAAGAAACTGCCAAACAACTATCCTGTGCCAAATGACGAAAGAATGTTTTCGCAAAAGTTCTTCCACAACTATCCAAATCTTAAAGAAAACCTCTTTGGACATAAAAGCATTCTTATGGATGCTGAATCACCTGAACAAAGTATTGTTCAAGCAGAAGATGATAAAATTAAAATATTCTGTTCCAGAGATTCCATAATCAATAAAGCTTCAAACATTTCAGAAGGAACCGGTAACTGCTTAACACTGCATTTGAAAGACAGAAAGGAGTTTGACTTGGACCATAAAATAAACTCCATAAAAGAGCAAGGTAGAGGTATTTTACCGCTTAATACAGTGTTTTTCAAGGATCCAAATGGTAGCCAAGAAGATGAAGTAGAAGTCATGACACTAGGAACTGCTTCTGCATGTCCGGGTATATCAGCAAATGTTTCAGGTAATTTGCTTAAAGTTCCATATGGAAGCTTTTCAGATGCACAGAAAAAAGCACTGTTTGGTGTGCTTGATGCTGGTGAAGGTACCTTGAACACAATGAGAAGATTGTTTAATTCTGACAATCTGAAGTTTGTGTTTGAAAACTTCAAGTTCTTGTATTTATCTCACTTGCATGCAGATCACCATCTAGGTTTTATTGCATTGATACAGGAATGGTACAAGTATAACCATCACAATACAAATGCTACTCTTTATGTCATTTGTCCCAGCAATTTTTTCAGATTCTTAATAGAGGCTCTTGCAAATGAGCCATTGATTCTAAACAGAATCGTGGGTATATCATGTGAGGAATTCAAAGTAAACAAAAGGGCTGATAAAAACAATTATCAAAGTTTCCTTAAAGATGGATTGATTTTGTCAGGAAATAGAAACGAATTCATTGAATCCCTCTATAGGGAGCTAGCTCTTGAGAAGATTGAAACAGTCCCAGCTGTTCATTGTGCTTTCTCATATTCAGTATCATTCACATTCAAGACCTTAAATGGTGAATTTCAAGATGCCGAAAAATTATTCAAAGTTTCATATTCCGGTGATACCAGACCAAACCAAAGATTTGCAACTAAAATTGGTTTAAACACCGATCTACTGATCCATGAAGCCACTTTTCCCGATGAATTTCAAGACCATGCTTTCAAAAAGAAACATTCCACTGTAGGAGAAGCATTGAGTGTTGCGGAAAAGATGAATTGTGATAAAGTAATCTTGACTCACTTTTCTCAAAGAACCATGGATAATATTTACAAAGATATTCTTCCATTTGTCAACCAGAGTCAGGAGAGAAAAAGATTCACGTGTATAGCAAATGATGGATTAATTGTTGGGTCTAAAAGTTTACCTGAGTGTTGTGAAGTTGATGTTAAGCGTGCGTATAAGTTGATGAAGAGAGTTCAGGGACAAAAGAATAGGGATGATTCTGATTCTGAATAAGGCCCAACTAGCAAGTTTTATATACAAAAATTTCCTTTCTATGTCTTTTTTTTCTTTTTTCGATGTTTTTTCTATGTTTTTTCCTAAGTCCTTTAAAAAGCCTCTTTATAAAAAGTTTCCCATATCTCTATAAGCTCTTTCTGTTGTTCCTTACAAGTTTCAATGTATATTTCAATGCAATTTCTAAACTCAATGACTCTAGCTATATCAAATCTATAGAGTTGTTTCTTAATAGTCAACCCAACTTCCCTCCATCTTAACTTTACATTGCTGTGCCTTTTTTCCCATTTCTTTAAGTTCTCCCCTTCCAATATTTCTTTTCCAAACCTTTTATTAGTCACAATCCATTCCAATAAAACTAAAATGCAGCCAACTTTGTATCTTTGATTGAAGATAGAAGTGCTGTTGTTTAATGACCGCAACTGCTCATGAACATAGTCTGACAATATTAATTTTTCCAGGTCAGAAGATCTCCTTATCACATTTGAAACTTCTGAATTGGTGTTACTGAAAGATTCATAAAGCTTATTAAGATTTTCTGTTATGTTTGATTTTGAAAGTTTTTTCAAAACTTCTGAAAGTTTATCAAGATCAGATGTCGATTTTTCCTTTGATTCCTTGAGATTTTTCAAGGCAGTATCTAAATTCTTCAATTCTAGAAATAAAGAATCCCAACAGTCTTCAGCTTTATTAAAAAATGGATCCGGTTCCCTGTATCTTGGAACTTCGTTATTGTCGCTATTTTCATCATCATTGATAACAGTGCTGGCAAATCCAAAGATAGCCTTTGTCAAAGAGCTTCCTCCAGAGGGACCCCTTCTTGTAGCCTGCAAAATCTTCTTTTTCAAATACTGCTCAACCTCCATGCCCTTAGCCTCAGTGTAAAATTCAATCCCATCTTCGTTACCAAAAAGAGTCAGTTCACTCAACCTGGAAATTTCAGAAAGATCTAACGGATCGTTGACAGCATAGGAAAGCGTCTCTTGATCCCTAATCTTGTAGTATTGTGAAAATTTGGTGACCTCAATGTTGGTTAAAAACTCCAAATAATCACTGTCAAACTGCAACTCACTGATGCTGGCAATATTTATTAGCATGGAAAGGAGTACCTCCTTTCTTTCTAATGCAAAATTATCCTTATCTGAAACTCGAAGAATGTTTTTTAGGGATTTGTCAGGAGGTGAAGGTATAATCCTTCCCCAGTATGATTGCTGCAAATGTCTATACAACCATCTGAAATCGCTGTATCTTCTTTTTACAACAAAAGTTCTCTCATATTCATCGTCATTCTCTAGAGATCTGCCTCTTAAGACAGTTTTGGGTGACAAAATTGTTGTGATCTTATATTCTATAAACGAATTTGTTATATCACCAACCTTGTACGGATCAGAAATTTCAATGCTGTGTACTGGGTCTTTAGATAGAGACAAAAAATCCGCTTTTTCGTCTTGTGTTGTAGAATTAGATGGTCCTGGTTGAGATACAACAGCAGATTTCTGAGTGGGTGTGCTCTTTTGTTGTTCAACAACGGTTTCTGTTGACATTTGGTTTGATTCGCTGACATTGTTGTCCTGGCTGCTAGGAGGTGACTTTTTTGGTGAGCTTAAAACGTCATCAGCACTCCCTAGATCCGTCTGAGATGTCTCAGGTTCCTGAGACACTGATTGCTTTGGTGAAAGAGGATAAGCAGAGCTTCTCTTCATGTCAAAAAGCTTTTTAATGTTCGTTCCGTGGGTTTTGTTCACAGAGCCAGCACCAGTGCTGTCTGGTTTCGGCTTGGGCTCAAAATGCTCCGGTTCTGTGTCGTTGGAAAACAAGTCTATGTCATCATTGTTGTCACCAAAAATGTTCTTTTCAATATCAATGGCACCAATTTCTAAGGTGTTGTTTGTTTCTGCGCCTTCCCAGGAGTTGAAAATATCGTGTGCTGGGTCCTCCTGCTTTATGATATCCTGCAGTAAACCATCATTTTCTTCCTTGATAGAATCATCATCAGTGTTCCGAAGAATGTTGGTGGTGAAGTTTGCATTTGTATCTCCAAAGTGTGGCTCGTCATCTGACTTGAAAGCTTCAGCTTCTGTCGCGTAGTCATTTGCCATTTCGGGCTTATTCTTCTCAAAAAAAGCGTTTTCAGGCTCATTTCTCTCAATCAAAGCGTTTTCAGGCTCATCCTTCTCAATCAAATCGTTTTCAGACGTATTTTTTTCAAATAAATCGTTTTCAGGCTGAGAAAAGTCCTCATCAGTTTTTGCAACCTCTTCCTCCGCATCTAAATCGCTGTCTTCTCGTTCCAAAACATCCTCCACATCCTTCCATATATCAAAACTGGCTGTGTTGCTGGAATTAAAGGGATTGTCTTCAGCTAAAAAAGCGGTGCTGTGGTTGCTCGTTCCAGCATTGTCGTCGTCCCAGATATTGTAGCTCATTTTGAAAATTCAATGCTAAATTAACAGCTATTACTTTGGTTCTTAGTTCTTCTTTTATATGTTTCTGGTTGACAGATGTTTCCCTTATATAAGATATAATATGATATGATAAAAATATGATTTTTGAAATGAAGGTGGGTTTTTTTTTGTCGGCTTTTGGGGTTTAAAAAAAATAATATTAATAAGTGTCACGTGATGCAGTCTTAAAAGAGCGCTACCGTATTACTGATTTTGCGTGCTAAGTTTTTACCCCCCAATAGAGCACAGCTGAACAGTTTACGTCGCATTTCTTTGGTGATATGGCAATTTTGAGCGCAACAGAGTGTTTGCACGACTGTTTTTTAGCCACCACACTGAACATTTGTGCATATTTTCCTGCATTTATTTGCCTTACTGCACTTGTTTAAACCAATCCTAGCTCTGTCGGAGATAAGATATTTAAAATGCACGTGATAAATTTTCAGTTGTTTTTTTTTTTTTTTTTTTTTTTTTTTTTTTGCTCTCATGGTTGTTTAGTTTTTTTTTTTTTTTTTTTTTCGTGTCACTTTTTCGCAGCTATTTTAGCGCCGCCCCAATTATTTTCCAGACGCGTCACTTTTGGTTTCCACACTTACTTTTCATGCCCTGCCTCACTATTTGAAAAATTATTTGCCTCGGTATATAAACAATTATTTGCATCACTATATAAACACTTGCTGTGAAAAATAAAAAACGAGTTTCTAATATTTTATTCTGAAATATTGAACAAAAAAAACAGCACCATTGACACGTTCTGCAGCAAGGCATAAAGCACACAGACCTTTACTGGCTTCTAGACTAATTCAACAAACGCGTTTGCAGCACAGAGTATTTATCTAACTGCACTTGGAACCGATATTTTTTTAACTGCACTTGTTATCGAGATTTTTTTAACTGCACTTGTTATCGAGATTTTCACATATAAACTGTTTGCGAGATAACTAAAACACATTCAAGATAAATTAACTACCAACAACACTAACAACATTACCAACTCCTTTCACATAAATTTACTCTGAATCAACACAATGACAACAGCACCTGAAACTAACAAAGAAGAGCTGCAGTATCTGGATCTCTGCCAGAGAATCATAGACGAAGGAGAAGACAGACCGGACAGAACAGGGACAGGTACACTATCGATCTTCGGCCCACCGCAGTTAAGATTCTCGCTAAGAGGAGACAAATTTCCGCTTTTGACCACCAAAAAGGTCTTTACCAAAGCAGTCATTCTAGAGCTTTTGTGGTTCATAAAGGGAGACACAAACAACAAAAGTTTGCAGGAACAGGGCGTCAAAATCTGGGATGGAAACGGATCAAGAGAGTATTTGGACTCCCTCGGCCTAACAGACCGAGCAGAGGGCGATCTGGGCCCAGTTTACGGGTTCCAGTGGAGACATTTTGGTGCGGAATACAAGACGTGCAATGACGATTACACTGGCCAAGGTTATGATCAGCTGAGTGAGATAATCCATAAACTGAAAACCAATCCATACGACAGAAGAATCATTATGTCCGCGTGGAATCCACCGGACTTTAAAAAAATGGCCCTACCCCCATGTCACGTGTTCTGCCAGTTTTACGTGTCCTTCCCGAAAGGGAAAAAACCAGAATTATCGTGTATTCTTTACCAGAGATCATGTGACATGGGTCTGGGAGTTCCATTCAACATTGCTTCCTACGCTTTGCTCACAAGAATGATCGCACATGTTGTTGGAATGGACTGTGGGGAGTTTATCCACACCATGGGGGATTCGCATGTCTACAAGGACCACATTGATGCGCTGAAAGAACAGATTTCTAGAACACCAAGAGAGTTCCCTACCTTAAAGATTGCCAGAAACGTGACCAGCATTGATGATTTCAAGCTTGAGGACTTTGAGATTTTAAACTACAATCCGCACAAGGTTATCAAGATGAAAATGAGTGTTTAGAAGCACTATGTGTGTTGTGTTTTCAAGTGGAAACTTATATATAAAAGGGGCTGTTTGAAAGTTATAAAGGTTTTGTAAGTTTTCAAGGTTTTCAAACATTCAAGGTTTTCAAACTATTGAGCACTGGAGTATTTTTGGAAAGCATCTTCAAGATACATTTTCTCGTCGCTGCCTGTTTGGGCAGGTGCCAGTTGGCTGCATAAAAAGGCCATGCTTAGCTCAAAATTCTTGAATCTTTCCGACTGATTCTCTCCGCCAATTTTGTTAGACTCATCATCAGCATCGTTTTTGATTTTTCTGGCCAAAGTATTGAAAGCACTGCCATAGTTTTTGTTGATCAGCGTTTCAAATGGCCATAAAATATCAGCATAGTGGCCTGATTGATTTTTCTTCAATAGCAATTTGTAAATCTCGCTAGTCAATCCAGAGTCATTCAAGTGCATCACTATGTCGAAGAATACCTGTAATTTTTGATTGTTGGCTTTGTTGATATAAAAATCTACAAATCTCTCAACCAATTCGTATCTGCTACCATCCTGAACAGAAAATAGCTTTGAGTAATTGTCGTAATTAACGATTCTTTTGGTTAGCAAATAATCCAAAACTTTGAATACACCAACTATATCGTTGTAATATTCCAGCATGTTAATGACGTCGTCATAAAGATCAAGATGAGATTTAGTGTTACTTTGAGAAGTGCTCACTTTCAACAATGACTCAATCCAGAAAATATGATTTTCAGCAAAAACTGAGTTATTAAGCTTTGAATTTTGGTAGTACAGAAATTTCAACAGCATGTACAGTCTTGGGGCTACAGTGGAATCAATATCCAGTTTAGCTAAAAGCAATATGAAGTCGCTAAAAACAGTTGCCAAATTTTGTGAAAACATCAGTTCAGAACAGTCAGCTGCACCAACAATATCCTTGAACAAATTGTTTCTGTAATGGTTTTCAACATTTTCTACCACAGGATCATAAAGAGTAGAATCAAATAACTTCAATACTCTAAAAACATAACCGCTAATGTCAAAGTTAGATGTTTCTAAAGACGCATAAATTCTCTTGTTTATATTTTCAAATGTATTCTTCAACACCATTTCCATGTTCAAAAAGTTATTAGTCGAATCATGAACATCTAACTCAACAAATTCACCAGTAAGGTTAGAAAACAAGTTGATTGAGTTGAAAGATTTCAGTAAAGACAAATAGTTCATTATGGTAGAAATTACAGGTTTTAATTTTTCTGGAACAATGCAGTCACCCCAATAAGGAAAGTTTGAGTGGAGAGATAGAAGCATGTTTTCTACCATAGATTCTTTCTCAACAGTATTCAAATTCTCACTCAAACAGACTTTTGAAGTTGTAGTCTTCAATGCAGAGAGAAGCAAGTCAAAATCTTTGTTGAACCATGAGTCTGAAATGATATTGCTTAACCCGTTTTCTGATACCGGTTTCATTAAATAGCTTCTCAAATGGAAATCCAAAAAGTAATCAATGGAATCAACGTTTTTGATACTTCTAGTTTCAATGTTTTTCATATGAAGCTGATAAAAGGACGATTGAGGGGATTCAGCTGTCTGAAAGGATAAACAACATGTTTTTATGTTATCCTCAAATTCATAAACCAGGCAACTCTTCACTTCATTATGTTGCTGGAACGTGATAATATCTCTAAAAACAACATTTTCTGTATTTCCACTCTCAAATAAAGGGATTTGAACTATGTTAATGTTCTGTCCTGATACTATGAATGAGGTGTAATGATTTTCGCCTTCTATAAAAGCTGTCTCCAAGGAAATAAGATCTTTATTATCAAATGGTTGCTTTTGGAAATAATTGGTATTGAAGACATTGAGTGTGTTGAATACAGTTGTAATCTCAGCCGTTATCAGTAGCAAATTATTAAATCCTGTAGAAGCTAGGAAACAATAGTACTTTGCATTCTTATTTTCGTATAGCTTTTTAAATTTCAGTATTATAACGGCCCCAACGTCACCCAAGACACTTTGCGTTATGAAATTCGGAAGCTTGAATGTATCATTGAAAGGAATTTGTTCAAACTCGTAATGATTCCCATTTGCCGTTAAAAACTTTCTTATATTGAAAAATGCAAAGTCAGAGTCAAATAAGACAGATATTGTTTGTTGGGTTATTTGATTTTCAATTTCAAAATCAACAACATCCTTTCTAGCGGATCTACCTGTTTTGAATAAACTTCCAAACAAGCTTTTCATGTTAGAGTCAGAAGAATGCTTTAATGTGGAAATTTCGTTTGTTAACAAATTAAACAAAACCAATTGTCTTTTATGGTTTTTAACCAATAAGCATTGGATATTTGGCAAGTACTTTAAGTCTGTGTCATCACCATTTGTGATTAAATTATCGTTTCTAACGCTAGTAAAAAGATCCATTTTCAATGAGTATTTCAGATTATCAAAGTGCCAAATGGTACCTTTTCTAGAATTCATAATCAAAATTCCTGGATTGGTAGTGATTTCATCAATTTTTTTTAGAGAATCAAGAGATTTAGCATTTGGACTAAAAAACACTTGAAGAAAAGCCAGATCCTCTATTGAAACATTCAATAATGATAGTAAATTTTTCTCCATCCATAACTTATGTTTATTACTAATGTTGAAGAAGGTTATATTTCCGTTTGCTAATATGTTCACACAAATATCGGATTCTGAGTCTAATTTGCTATAAACAATATTTGAACTAAATTGAGACTTTTGAATGTCGTTTGTCTTTTTGAGCACATATCTCTCATGGTCTAACAAGATGGTTGGTTCATCTTTCACAGAGGTTGTTGTTTTAGTAACATTGCCCTCAGTTGATGGCTTGTAGCTGGATTCCAGCATGTCATAATCTGCATCGCTTTCGATATTGTTATCTTGCTGTTCAGTTTTTTTTAGAAAAACTGATTTAATTGCAAACATAGGTTTGTTCGTTTCTTTTTCAGGGACACTGCTGTTTTCATTGAGTTTTTCAGGCAAATCATTAGAATCTTCTGGGACAGCAAGCTCGTTTTCTTCGATGTCCATTGGCTCCTCTATCACTTCAACAAGATCAAATTCCGAGTCCATGTGGGACGATTCAATAGGCTCTGGAGAAATATTAAAAGAACTTTCCTGGTGCTCTGAAGTTTCAATCGCAGCGCTTGTTTCATTATAGTTTTTATCATTTTGATTCGGAGTTTCTGTTTCGTTGTCTGAAACTTGTTTCTGTACAGTTTCATGTTCTGCTTCATCAACTACGTTAAATGAGACCTCTGGAGTATATTCTAATATTTGGTTGCCACTTTCATTGACGTCACTTCCAAATACACTTTCTGCTGTGGAATGTTCACTCAGTTGTGAAACCAAGTGGTCTGAGTCGTTTGGATCATCGTGATTATATGTTTCGTTTTCAGCTACCACGTTGCTACAATCCAGTTCAGGTCTATCAGTTGTTTGAACATCAATATCGGCCGCCTCTGAAATCTCAGCACCAACTTTCTCTTCAACATCGATATCTTCATTAACGTCATCTTCTTCATCAACCTCAAGATCTTCATTACCGTCAGCTTCTTCATCAACTTCAACTTCTTTAAAAACAGCAATATCTTCAGAAACATCAACTTCTTCATTAACATCGATATTTTCAGCAAGTTCAGCTTCTTCATTGACGTTCAGTTCTTTCTCGGCATCAATATCTTCATCAACGTCAATATCTTCTTCAACATCCATATCCTCTTCATTAGCAAGGTTTTCTTTAACACTAACATCTTCCACAATATCATCATCTTCTTCTTCTTCTTCTTTTTCTTCTTTTTCTTCTTCTCCATCAACGCTATTCTTTGGAATTGTGGATCCCGCAGTCAATTTTCTCTTTTGCTCCTTAGCAAATTTTTTCTCCTGCTGTCTCCTCTTTTTAGAAGACGGTCTGGCAGTAATGCTGCCTGCTCTGCCAATACTGGTGTTTCTCTTCATTGGAATACTCTAAATTATTATATTCGCCCTATTTGGTTTCAGGTTAAACAAACAACACCAAATTTCAATACAAATAAGCTTTATTTGAGTTTTAAATACACCCAATGGCAGTTTTATAGTGTGAAGTTTATGCTTTGGGACTTCTACAGCAGTGTTTTTATACCTTTTTATTGATGTTTATTCTCATTTAAATTATTTAATAACACTTAAAAGAAAATTTTTTGAGCAGAAATAAAAAATAAAAAATAATGATGCACGTGAGCAGTCTTGTAAGTTTCTTTTCTTTTTTTTTTTTTTTTTTTTTTTTTTACTCAAAAAACTTTTGCAGATAATTTCCTTATTGGGAATGCACTAATTACATCAAAAGTTTTAGGAAAATTTAAATAATTTTTAAAATGATTTTTAATGCTAAATGGTAACAGAATATGCATTAAATTATGTAAAAGAGAACGTATAAGTAACCAAAATACACCGTTAATACATATACTCTATCATGATTAGAACAATCAAACCAAAAAACGCTAGATCTAAAAGAGCTTTGGAAAAAAAAGAAAGTAAAATAATTGAAAATGTGAAAACAGCATTATTTGTACCAACACACACTTCTAACCAAGCTTTGCATGATATAACAACAGATTTAAGCAATATGAAAAAGCCATTTATGAAAAAATTCACCAAGAAAAACCAAAATACTGACTTATTGCCATTTGACAAAGCTGACCACAGCAACTTGGAGTTCTTCAGTGAAAAGAACGATGCTTCTATCATCATTTTATCTTCCAACAACAAAAAAAGACCAAATAACTTGACATTTTTGAGATTTTTTGAATACAAAGTATATGACATTATTGAACTTCAGGTTGTGAAAAATTTCAAGTTGATGCAAGATTTCAAAAAGATGACCTATAACGTTGGTTTGAAGCCTATGTTCTCCGTTCAGGGAGATATCTTCAACACAAACCCTACATATATGCATATCAAATCCTTGTTTATGGATTTATACAAGGGAGATTCTTCTTCCCAAATACAGGATGTCAAAGCTTTGCAGTATGTGATCAGTTTGTCAGTCCACAAGGAATATGATGAAACAGTCTCAAACGAGCTACCAAATGTTCTTTTCAGAGTCTACAAGATCAAGTCTTACAAATCTAATAACGGAAGTGTAGTTAACTCTAACACAGGAAAACTTTTGCCAAGAATAGAATTGGAAGAAATAGGCCCAAGATTGGATTTCAAGGTTGGAAGAGAACAATTACCATCAGCAGATATGCAGAAAGAAGCCATGAAGAAACCTAAACAAGCATATGGTGCTAACAATGCAAACAACTTCAGAATGGAGAAGAATATTGAAATGGATGTTATGGGTGATAAATTGGGTAGAATTCATATGGGTAAACAAGATCTTTCTGGATTGCAAACAAGAAAGATGAAGGGTTTGAAACCAAGATACGATCAAACTAACTATGAGGAGCTTGAAGAAACATACTTCAATGACAATGAAGAAGAGCATTTTAGTGAGCAGGAAGAGGAAGCCTTCACTTTGGAGCAGGAGCAGGAGATTTTGGAGGGGCCTTCCAGAAAGAAAGCAAAGAACTAGTAGGTTGGTGTTTATTGTATATATTTCCTTTGATTTTTGTTGGCTTCAGTGTAGAAGTAGTCTGGGAGAAAGCTGTTTAAAAGGAAACGTGTGTATTAAAGGAAGCGCATGTTATTTCAGAAAACTGATGTATACTGTGGGACCTAGGTTATTGCAGAAAATGTATAATATGAGTCCAAAGTTGTTTTAGAAGAAAACGAATGTATAATGTGAGTCCAAAGTTGTTTTAGAAGAAAAAATGACGCTTGTATAAGATGTGTCTCAAGTTATTCCAGAAGAAAATTCATGCATAAAATTAGGCTTAAGTTGTTGCAGAAAAAAGCAGTAATAAAAAGAGCCTCAGTTATTCCAGAAAAATGATGCACAAAATAGGCTTAAGTTACTGCATAAAAAGCATTAACAAACTAGGCTTAGGTTGTTCCAGAAAATGCTTCCATAAGCGTCAATTTACTGCACAAAAGCACTAATAACAGAGCCTCAGTTATTTATTTATTTATTTTTCTTGAGAATTTAAAACTGTATATACGCAATCTACTCACTCACGGCCTTGGTCTCAGCTTCTTTGTGATAGTTGTTTTCAATCAGTCTCAGCATGTTTCTCAAAAGCATGCAGATAGTGACTTTTCCGGTGCTAGGAACATACAAACTAGCCTTGCTTTTAACGTCATCACTGAAGTTTTTATGAAAAGAAAAGTTTATGCAGACAGCTCCTTCCTTGATATTTTCAGTTGGGAATTTGTAGCTGTCAGTTGGAACACCAGTGATGACAATGTCTGCATCTAAGGAGAGCTGTTTTAGCAATTCAGGAGTATTGTTGCCCAAATCTTCCACCTGGTGTTTAGAAAATTTAAGACCCTCTCCTCTGGTGAACTTTTGAATATTATTCACATCAACACTGTACACAGTGCACCCATCATTGGCCATAAGAGCAGCCAATGGTCTTCCAACAATTTCACTTCTGTTCACAATAATTGCTTTTTTTCCGTACAATCTGTTTCCCAGTGGCAAAAGAGGGTTGTAGACTTTCAAAAATTCTAATATCTTTATGATAGCTAATGGTGTGCATGGTAGAATGGATTTCAAAGTCTTGGCTTCATCTAAATATCTGATGTTGTGGTACATGTTTTGGTAGTAAATGTGGTTCAATCCTTCAACATCTTTTTCCATTTTGATGACCTGCTTCAGGTACTGATCCTGAGCATCACCAAACACTGGGAAATAGATCATAATTCCGTCTATATCGCTGTCATTGTTTGCTTCAATGATCTTTTCTTCCAAAAAATCCTTGTTTAAAACTCTTCTCAAACTATATTCAAAGCCCATATCTTCACATGTCTTTTGTGTCCAGGTAGCGTAGGATTCAGCGGCTGGATCATCATTGGCCAAAAAACCAACTAAATATGGCTTCTTGCCGTTTGGTTTCACAGTGGTTCTTATGGCTTCACATTTCTGAACTATTTCTTGGGTGAAGGACTTTGAAATGGTTGATGATAGAATAGTTCTACCTGCAAAAGAGGTTTTGGCAGCGGACATTAGGCGGTATTTGGTGAATATATATATATGTGGTGGGGAAATGGTGTTTTTAGAGCTTTTTTGCTGCTTTGATATCAGTGTAATCTACTGTTTTTACCAGATGCATCTCTTAAATACACGATAACATTAGTTTTTAAAAATTGTGAAAAATGAAAAAGTGAAAAAGAGAAGTGAAAAAAAATCTGACTTCTTTTTTGGGATATAAATAAAAAGAAAGAAAGAAAAAAAAACTCCATCCGACGGACATAAGCTAACCATTTGGCCGGGTAAAATTCCTTTCGTTGGGGTCATGTGCCCAAAATGTTTTTCCCCATCATTTGGCTGCAGAACAACTTAAAAAAAAAAGGTTCCCCTGCAAAAGAATTCTCAGAGCATCTGAAAAATCACACTAATAACATCATAGAAACAGTAGTTAATTGCTTTATTCTTAGTCAATTACTTTATTCTTAGTCAATTACTTTGTTCTTAGTGGTTTATTCAGGCACCACACAGTTTTTTTTTTTTTCTTCCATTAATAATGTTCCTGTTTTCAGTAGTAATGTTCAAATGGCTCTTATCTCCGCCTTTGTAATTCTTTACTAAGCAAGAAAGTCAGCCGTGCTATTTTTTTCAGTCTATATATTCCCTTATTTACCCCCTTACAGTGATACTTTCCTCCCTTATTTCATCATCATTTTCGGTGTATTTTAATAAAACTGGCCCATATATAAGAGCAGAGAGTAGATGATAATCGTAGATGGTTTTCTTTTTATTTCTGGATGATGTTCTTTTTTTTTTTTTACACATTAACTTCTATAGAAAATAACATTAAAAGGAGATGGAAATACCAGCAACAAACCAGAGCAAATCAAACACACCGTAGTATTTATAAATAGCACACACTAACAAAAACAAAATGTCATCTTCACTAGACTCTAAAAAACCATGGGCTGACCCATCAACGGGCGAATTCAAAAGACAAGTGTCCCAATTCAGAGAGGTTATCTCCAAAGATCACCCAGTGTATAAGCCAGAAAAGAACCGCTACCATTTGTATATCAGCTTAGCATGTCCGTGGGCGTCACGAGTGGCAGCTGCACGTGGCCTTTTAGGACTCACAAACGTGATTTCCCTGTCTATCGTTCACTGGTACATGGAGACAGCATCTGATGACGTTTCCCAGCTGATAAAAGGGTGGAGATTCTTGCCACTAAATGACCAAACTCTTGCTACAAGAATTGGAGATGGAGATAACAATAACAGATATGGAATTGTGTCGGACTTAAGTAAGTACAAGAACGATATCAACCACAGCACCCATTCTTTCAGCAACTGTTTGAATGATGGCAACAGATATGATTTTGATGGTACGATTGATCATGTGAATGGATTTGGCTTTTTAAGAGACGTCTACTACCAAACAAACCCAAGTTTCAGCGGTAGATTCACTGTTCCTGTTTTATACGACTTGAAAACAAACACAATTGTCAACAACGAAAGCAGTGAAATATTGCGAATGTTGAGTGATAAGGAGGGTTTGCTTCAATTTGCTGACACATCCTCGCAACATCTCAACACTCTTTATCCAGCAGAGCTTTCCAAGGAAGTAGATTTCTGGAATGACAAGGTTTACGAGCCAATCAACAATGGTGTCTACAAAACAGGATTTGCGGAGAAAGTTGGTCCGTATGAGGAGAATTTGTACAAACTATTTGAAGCTTTGGACGAAGTTGAAGCTCATTTTGCAAAAAAATACTCTGTGGATGATCTTTTTGATAATAATAAGCAATTTTTCCTTGTTGGCGACCAGCTGACTGAGGCAGATATTAGATTATATGTCACAATAGTCAGATTTGACCCTGTTTACCACCAGCATTTCAAATGCAATTTGAAAATGATCAGACATGATTACCCATTTATTCACAACTGGCTCTTGAAGTTGTACTACGACAAAAGCGGCTGTTTCAAGGACACAACCAACTTTGCGCACATAAAATTGCACTACACAAGATCTCACAAGAGAATCAATCCTTTAAACATCACTTCAGTTGGTCCTTTGCCAAATATCTACACTCTTGACCAATTTGTTGCGTCGATTAACCACTTGAAAAAATAATCAGGTGTCATTATATGCTGCCGCTATCATATATACTATTCCTTTTATAGCATCGTCTTAATGTTTATAAAAATACAGTTGATTAATGCCAATGTTTGGCCTGGTCACGTGACAATAACATTTTGTTTACATTAATTAAATGAATTTTAGAGTTGCTATTTTTTATTAATGTTTTTATAATTAATAATTAAATAAACCAAAAAAAAACATTATCTTGTTAAATAAAATAAATGTAATCATTTTGCTGCATAATACGAACAATTTTTTTTTTACATTCTACAGTTACTCCTCTTCTCTCTGAAGGATATAACTTGGGCTTATTCTTTATTAATGTAATACACACAAGTGTACTTTTTTTAACAATTCTGCGTTCTTTGGGCTGTTAATTAACAGTAACATATTCAAGCAAACAAAAAAGTTCTACGCTTAATTTGATTTTCCACAATCAAACTGCTATATTATGAATGCCGTTAAGCTAATGTGTGCTCGCAGTTTTTTTTTAGTCTACAAACGTAAACAGCAGCAATAAAAGTAAAGCTTTTAGTTTAGCTTAAGGTTTAAACAGATTATTAGGAGCGGCAAACTTTTTACAGGAACTCTCTCTTCAGTTCCTTGCGCAGGGTTATGTGCTTTAATTCAAAAGTGTATGTGTTGGTCTGCAAGTGCATTGTATTCCTGTTTATCTCTGAAACTAAAACAGCTGATAGGACTAATGTTTTTTAAAAAATTGGGTTACTATCACATGTTTGAAACATATTTACTTTTTCAATGGCCAAAATAACTTTCAATCCTTTAAAATAGGATATATTATCATTAATTTTGCTTGACTTTTTTGTTTCTATGTGAAATTTTTTTTGTATTTAAAGAACCAAAAAATTTTTTTCGCATGTTACAGTGCAATTTGTAGTCGCTCTACAAATTCAGCAGTTTTGACGAAAAGTAGATTTGATCACTACTGGAGTCACAGATAAGCCTAGTTCAGCTGTCATTGAACTTTAGATCTGTAAAACTGAAAGCTTCTTTATAACACATCACATGATGACGGTCTCGGTCTTTAAGCATAAAGAAGTGATTATTGATGGAAATTGGAGACTTAAGTCCGAACGTCTATAAATAGAATGTCCCAAAACGGAAAATGTGTACAAAAAAGAAA